>JACXGK010008279.1:5827-22923 GCA_016801125.1 Novumbra hubbsi
CCCGCGGAATGTAATAAAATTGTTTTGAGAGGAATTAAAAAACAACTCACCAGCCCATTCTTATACATCTCAGTCAGAATTTAAACTATTTACACATTATAAGGGATCTACTGTACATATGTAATGTATGTTTTAACTTTTGCCCTTTTCTGGCCTCCAAATCAATTATGATTAACAAATTACAAAAACAAATGTGGCCTTCCATTTCATTTCAAAATCCTGATGTGGCCCCCGAGCCAAAATATTTGCCCACCCCTGTCCTAGAGAGTGCTTCTGATCTCTGAGAGTACTTAAGTGTTTTAATCTTAAATAGGGCAAGCATTTATTGGTCTGTCGAGGTCTTCCTTGATCATTTCTTATTGCTAAGCCAACCAGTGATCTTCTTAATGCATCATACAACTGATTTTGGCATGTCTAATGTTTTGGGTCTCTAAGATTTTTGCATGTCTAAGGATTGATTTATTCTAATGAGACAGCTGTAAAGTCAACTGTCTAAATAAATTTTGTACCCATAAACGGACGGATAAAGTACAAAAGCGCCGTCATTTCTAAATGGTTCACATGAAATTACACATTAATATTAATGCTGACAGTCAATATTTAACCCCATCATCATTGTGTCAACCACAAAGTGCTTGAGCACTGAGCTAGAACAAGAACATTTGTGTCCAAATGTTCACTGACTCCACCGTACACAGGGTGAACTGTGCTTAGATTTAATTTTCTGCACACCTATACACAATCTAAGTTGAAAAACCTATCAAAAATAGTTTGCTGAGATAGTGAGAAAGGATGGCAACAAACCAGGAAGCAATTTGTGGAAGCTTGGCTGTGTTGTTGTTTTATAACGTCAGTGTATTTGACCAGGGCCGTGTTTAAAAAGCCTCTCAGCAGGGTAATTGATCTAGGATTAGTTTAGATCCCCATTAAGAAGATTACATGGAGAAGTGAGGAGCTGTCCAAGTTTAACCTTCTGCTCTGACAAGACACAGTAATGATTGCCAGCCACAACAGTCCACAATTTAATATGAATTAATTTCTATTTTAAATATCAGAATTTGTACTTAAGTTTGTGTCAGTGTGTGTGTATGGGCATGTGTGCCTTAATTCATTTGTGCTTTTCTGTATGTGGTTAGTAAATAAATGTGATTTCCTCTGGGTTTGCTCAGGCATACAAATGTTTAATATATTTATTACCCGAGGCAAGGCTGAGTTCTATCTCTGAAATATTCCTTTACAGATAAGATTCACCCTCATGTATTACGAAGACAATATAACTGTCAGAGGAAACTAACAGACCTTATAAAACAGGTATCGGAGACCAGCCTTCACCCCAAAATCACCTCATTATTTATCACGTATTGTCATGTTGACAAAATTGTTGAGGCTGCTTAGCTTTATCCATAATCCATTTCATGTCATTGCCTGTTAACAATGTGTTGATATTCTGTGTGCGTGGCTGTGTGTATTTGTGTGTGCAACTGTCATTGTAGTATTTCCTATTAGTCATTGTATGTTTTTCATGAAGACGATTAACTTTTAGGGTAACTATAATTTCTACCAAATGCACATTCAGATGGCAAAGCATTGGACATTTGTCCAGAATTCTGGTTGATTTATTGTACCAAAAACCAAATAATATAAAATACAGATATACTCCAAAATTGGCCAGAAACTACACTGGTGAGTGTGTTTGGATGCAGCTGATGCTGACTGGTTGTTTTAATACTAGTGAGGGAGATTGAAATGAAGTGTCCATTCTGGTAAAACCTAATCTAGATTTAGGCTGAATGAAAACTATGGCGCACAACACCTTGGAACGTGACATCCCAAGCTATTGATATTATTTAACACAGCAAAATATTCAAGCGTCTCAAGATATGTCTTGGAAAATGTTGCGTAATGTAAATAAAAGCTCACAGTGCAGTTGAATCATTGAAGCCCTAAGAGGGAAGTTAGAGAGAGAGGAAGAGAGGGGGAAGATAAGGAGATATAGAAAGAGATGGAGGGAGAGTGGGGAAGCCAGTAAGTGAGAGAAATAGACAGAGAGAGAAAGAGGAAAAGGAAAAGGACACTGAGATGGATGCCAGAGGAAGAGCTTGGAGCTGCCTGGAGCAGTATCAGAATGGTCTATTTAGGAATAATGATCACCATCTGTATTGGAGATCCTTGGTGGGCAAGAGGGCCCTGTAGTAAATCTGACCTGCCAACAAACAGTGGCCTTCAGAGGTGCCCAGTTGTCTGGCCATGGGTTGGCCCTCGGTCCAAGAATAGCTGCCAGGACCTTTCAGTTCAATAAATACATGGCTGCCTCCCAAATGGCCCCCTATTCACTCCTACTTTTCACCAATGCCCATGGGGCTCGTCGAAATGAGGACTGAATGCCTTAGTTAAGTGGTGAGGAAGGGATAAGGAAAAAATAGAGCTCTGAACTACAACTACTGCTATTACTACTGCCATAAAATATGTATTATCCTCTGGCTTAAAAAACATTTGGATATACATTGCTATTTAGAGCCTATATGTCTGTTGATTCTGTCAGCATATTTTGAATGATCTAGCATCATATTAGGTACATGGCTTGTACATGTTTATATGATGTAAAGTGCTTGTTTTAGTATAGTAGTGTTGAAGAGTTTCTTTGTGTGACAAGTAGAGAGAGTGTGTTTCCTGTGTGAGGGGTGCAAAATGGTACTCCCTGAACACATAGCATTTCGTGGAGCCATGCATCAAGGTACAATGAATGCCGTGTTTGATCGATGTTCTGCTTGTTTTCCCAGAGCAGGGAGCTGCACCAAGCTCTATTATTGCTCAATGACCACTGTCTTCTGACCGATACAGCAACGGTCTGCAATGATTAGGTTACAGCAGAAACAGTCAATATGATGTGAATGAGGTAAGAAAGGAGCTGCAAAATATGGATCATGGGCCAAAGGTGTCTGCCTGTTAGCTCTCTCACATCTGTCTGCCTGTTAGCTCATTCACATCTGTCTGCCTGTTAGCTCCCTCACATCTTTCTGCCTGTTAGCTCACTCACATCTGTCTGCTTGTTAGCTCACTCACATCTGTCGGCCTGTTAGCTCACTCACATCTGTCTGCCTGTTAGCTCACTCACCTTTATCAGTGTGCCTGTTAGCTCAGTCATCTACATCTGTCTGCCTGTTAGCTCACTCACCTTTATCGGTCTGGCTGTTAGCTCAGTCATCTAAATCTGTCTGCCTGGTAGCTCACTCACCTTTATCGGTCTGCCTGTTAGCTTAGTCATCTAAAAGTAGGATTTCACAGTTTGCTATTGAGTAATCACTTGAAATGTGTCCGAGCTTGTAATAAAACACACCGGAAATGTCATGATGGCTATTGTCTCTGCAAAGATGATATTTTCTTTAAAATGTGCTTTTTTAACTCACAATATGGATTTGCGAGTTCTGTTCCATTGCTGTGGCTTATAAGATTCCCTGCTCCATTGCTGTCAAGCAAACATTTTATAGAGGTGGAAACAGAATCTCAAAAGACATTACATGTCTTTTCACTTTTGTCATGTCCGTGTCTGGAAACATAAGTTCAGACTTGTTCTCACTACGCGACCAAGCATTCATTTACGTGTTCATTGTATTTACAAAGAACTAATTAATGAAAACAGACAAGTTGAGAAAATCACATCTTTCACTGTCTCCAAAAAGTTAATTGACATGCCTAGACTATATAAGCAGTGCATCAGACCAGCTAGTCACAACCAACTATGGCATGTCCATTAACCACCCTGTAACGAAAAAGCTCAGATTCTACACAGAGCATTTACACCACCAGCCCCAAGGGTCTTCTGAGACCGAGGTTCTTCCGTTCTGTGGGGAGGACCGGTTCAGTAGGCCCAGCATGGTTTACCCTTGCAGTCTGCTGGGACCACACAAGGAAATACACTCAACTTAGCCAAGCCTTCACCACTGTTCAGTCTGTCTGCATAGCTCTGCATTTCTTTGCAAGTGAGAAATTCTTGTATATGTTGGTGATTCAGAAGGTCTTGAGTAGGCAACGGCACAAGCCAGGAAACCATGTTACACCTTGCTCTAAAGCAGTATCTGAATATTTTCACTTTCCCATGTCATCTTGAAACACAAAAAATCAAGGAGGCGTTTTATTCAATTGCAGGTGACAGTTAAAATAAATGTAAAATAGCCTGTAGATTGACCAGCCTCTGTTTACTGTAATCCTCTTTTTCAGGCTTCCCCAATGTTATATGGACAATAGACTGTATCCATGTGCATACCAGGCCCCATCTGGACCTGTGGAGGCAGACCATGTACAGGTAAATGTACAGGTATGTACTGGAGACATCTGTACATGCACGGTCAGGCACAATAGTAATAATTGGACTTGGATGAAATGTGCCCATCTGTAAAAATCTATGGAATACATTTTGATGTCAACACTTCTTTGGATTTATATAAGTGATGCACAATAATTAAATTTTCCAACCGATACGATTACCCATAATTTCCTAATGACCAACAACCGATCATTTAAAATGTTTGCGTATTCAAAAGAATGGGTAAGAAAGGTTAAGATGAAGTGAGCACCAACGCATTTCAGATTCCATTCCACTGACCCAACCTAATCTAACTGATGTCACTATTGTAAACACAAGTTGCAGTTAATACAAAAACTAAAATAACAGTTCTGACTCTAAAACTGTTTTCTCATAAAGCACATCAAAAATGTTGCATAATAATTTAAAATAAACAAAATTCACTGACAATCTGTTAAATTCTATAACAATATCAGTACTATATAATCAGATGTCTAATACATTTACTTCATGGTTGTAAACATTAACCTCCAAATTGCTGTTCTACTGCTTGTAAGGGTGTGCTCTTAGGCGTTTTCACCCCCAGGTCTGTGGCAACAGCCCTTAAAATGTCCCACAATCTTCCGATCGAAACACAATCTAATATACTTCTTTGGCTCAGTACAGCCTGGTTTACAGCAAGCTGTAGAGTGTGTGCCATACAGCCCAAGCCTGCAAACACACAATCCTCCATAGCCTTGGCCATATTGCTTGCACACACCCCCAGAACGTGTTAACTCAGTGCGCACAAACAACAACAATTGCCTCATAACCATTATAACCATAACCTCCGTCATTATTAGGTTTAAGAAAAAACTTGAAATGCTACTTTCAAGTCACAGAGTGTTGACATAAATTCGATGCGGTTTTGAAGACCCAGCCTTAACTTTATATTCAGTTTTAATCTTCTCCTAAATCACAAAAAGAAGAAGGTTTTTACATTAGGATAGTAACGTGGGAACCTTTTCGAAATGTGCATAGGATTGGAATGAGCAGTGGTGTAGGAAGAAGTAATTCTAGCTCCATAAACAGAATCAGAAATAAATAAGAGAAAAAACATCTCTTATTGGCACCGCCAGCAACATCATTTGGTTGACAGAGAGCACTATGTTAATTAACAGGTAAACAACATTGCCAGTTAGTTTAAGCATTCCAGATCAATGGTCTGTTGCTAGTGTACATTGAAAATTGTATTTACATTTTATGTTAATGTGATTTTTTATAAATGTTGTTAACAACTATTAAAATAGTATGATTTAAGGTCTCCTCTACTCTGAGAATGCTAGTTGGTTAACTGTGAAAAGTCCTACATAGCAAAAAATAATTGGTAACAAAATAATTGGTTAAGATAATAATGACATTCAATTTTAGCCTCCTGAAATAGAGTAGGCAATTCCTCGCCAAATGACCTGCTTCTTGCCAGAACCTCATTTGGTCTGGGACTGAGCTTGGTGGAGGTATGACTGAGGCAGGGTCAGATCAGTTTGAAACAAGGTGCGAACCCTTTTTGACTGATTTGGAAGAGCTTGAGAATGTAAATGTTCCTCTTATGTAACTGTGGCTTAAAAACATTTAGCATTGTTTGTGGGGGGCAATGCAGTACTAATGTTTTATTATTGTCCTATCTGGGGCTACATCATGTGGGGTGAATTCAACTGAGTGATAAGTAATGTGTATGAAAGCAGTGCTTGATGTAGTGGACCCACCAAAGTCTTGAGTAAAGAAGAGATTGTGCTGACAAATGGTTAAAAGGAGCAAGTTGCTTTCTTGTCACAGAACAGCAGTGCTACAAATCATATTCTATTAATCTCTGGATGTTTCTACATGTTGAATCACCACTGTCCCTCAACACCCAGCAGTCAGTCTCGTAGCCACTCGCAGCTTCAATGTCAACATTAATTCAAGGGTATCTTCATAAGACATAAGAGCTCATTCATCACTTTGTGCCTCACAGGCATTCGTTTGTAGAGAACAGGCAGAGGGGATCTAGGCAAAATCATACTCGGCTTTGTGATCACTTTGCTGGGGCATTCGCCTCAAGTACCTAGGGGCAAGACATTTAGCCTTGTCGAGCCCTGAACAAACAAGGACAAAGATTTATAGCGTTTAAGATTCCTTTCCTACCCACAACACCAAAAGAAACATGCCACCTCAGCAGTTAGCTTTAATTTGTTCGCTAGCAACTCCAGCAAAAGGGTATGTGGAACGATGTCGTTGAGTGTGTGGAATCAAAGGGCCAAAGTATTATCAAGTTCCAGTTGGTCCAAGGCAATGTTCTAGTGTAGTATTGTCTGCAGGAATTAGGAGCCAGCCTTTGATAGTTTTTACCCTTTCAATTCTTTCATGTTTTGAAAAAGAAAGTAATTTAGGGAGGCTGTCCTGGAGTGAGGTGGACAGGGTGTAAAGAGAAAGCACGAGTGACACTGGGTGTGGCTGTGGGGCCTTGGAGTGCAGAGCAAAGAGAGAAAGTTAAAAGAACAAGCGGCGGATGGTGGAAGAATTTGTTCTGCCTCTGTCTCCCATCTGGCCTTATTGTACAGGGGGAAGAGTTGTTGGACAACGCATGGAGCAGATGTGGCTGCTTTGCATTTTCTCATTTTCTCTCCCCCCTTGCTCTACCACATTTAGTACACACTTTCTCTCTCCCCCTCGCTCTACCACATTTAGTCCTCACTTTCTCTCTTCCCCCTTGCTCTACCACATTTAGTACACACTTTCTCTCTCCCCTCGCTCTACCACATTTAGTCCTCACTTTCTCTCTCCCCCCTTGCTCTACCACATTTAGTCCTCACTTTCTCTCTCCCCTTTCGCTCTACCACTTTTAGTCCTCACTTTCTCTCTCCCACCTTGCTCTACCACATTTAGTACACACTTTCTCTCTCCCCTCTCGCTCTACCACATTTAGTCCTCACTTTCTCTCTCCCCTCTCGCTCTACCACATTTAGTCCTCACTTTCTCTCTCCACCCTCTTCTTTTCTGTTTATAGCAAAGGAGTTGCTGTTTCCCTCTGTCTTTGCCAACACTACACCCACTCTCCACATAACCTCTCTTCCTCACCCATATCACCTCGCCTGCAAAGCACAACCTTACACCCTTACCTGCACTGCGAATAAGATTGTTATAAGTAGTTCAATTAAACATGCACTGCGGAAACTCACTGTCAAAAGATGTCGTTCAAAAATGAACATTCATTTAAATGCTGACAGTCAAGTATTGGTTCTTCACTCAACAAATAAGGCCCACAGATTAAACAACACAACTGTGTCTACACTGCCAGGAGTTCCACCAGCAAAGTATGATTGATCGGCTAGGCAATCAGCTAATGTTGGCAGGACTATGGATATATGTACATGTAAAACCACAGCTGATACAGTATGAATGACAGTGTGGGTTTTAGCAGAGACATTTTCTACAACGGTATTTTACCCGTACCATTTTGTAAAAGAGCAATTTGCTGTCGTGCGTGTCTGGTATAGGGCAAAATATACTATTTGGGTTAGGAGAAGGCGTCATAGTTAAATTCAGGGTTAGCATTAATGTCAGTCTGGCTGAAGTTTGATCTAATATATTTAAGACATGTAAAGAACATTTCTGATTGATATGCAACACATGCACGGTTTACAGTGAATTCAGTCTCCACTGACGCAGGCAAATTGGCTTTACAATACCATCCCGCTGCAGCTCAGCCTTTCAGCGAGCCCTTTAGGGGCACTCCCTAGGATTGCGATCGGTTAATCATGGCAGAACCATTATGAGAGGCGTGTGTGTCTAACTGTATTAATGCTGAAGTGATAAGGGAGACACAAACCATTTGTCTCTTTCCCCTGCTTTCCCATTGTCTTTTCTGCCTTGCGTCTTTCCCCCTCTGCGTATTACACCCTGTCAGGGGAGTCCCTCCCGAGCCTCAAAATCGTGCATACAAACACTACCTCAAATGACAGTGACTCTGGGGAAGATGATGACACAGTATGTGAGTGTGTGTCCGTGAATGCGTCTGCGCCTGCTTGTGTAGCTCTATCGATGAATGCACATGCCTGTGTGTGTGTGTTTACTGACTAACGGCTAGGCTCCCATGTGGCCGAGGGTAGAGCCTCTGTCTATGGGCCGTGCATTACGATGCCTATTCATCAGTTAGAAGCTATACTGTGGCAGTTATCATTGATCATCATATGCTATTAGATATTCATTGGTGCTCTTGATGTCTGGCTCTGGTTATTCAGTCCAGCTTGTACGCTTTAGAGATTTCTTACTTTGTAAAATGTCTATTATAGCAATTACTGCCTAGCCTTGAGGCACAGGCGTTTATCTTTTCTTTATCATCCTATTTTGAAAAACTCCACTAGTAGTGTAGATATAGCCATCCAATTTTGGTTTTCGTCCTTGTCCCTTGGGGGAACATCAGGATTCTATGATGAAATGGAGGGCCAAATTTGTTTTGTAATTTGTTCATCATGAAGGATTTGCAGGCCAGAAAAGAGCTGTCAATTTTTACAGTAGGTCCATTATAACGTCTAAATAATTCCAAATCTCATTAAGATGTATAACAGTGGGCTGGTGAGTTATGTTTTACTTCCTCCCCAAACAATTTTATTACCTACCTTAGTTTAACCAGCCCTGCCGTAGGGGATAAGATCCCCAAACACTTTTCAATTTAACATTGAGAAACTTTATTTGTAAATCGTTGCAATATTTGCCCACGCAGTCTATCACAGAGTGGTGAACCCTCCATATCCTCACTTTGTGCTGACCCATCCTCTCTGGAATGATCTTATAATACCCAATCATGTTACTAGGTATAGTTTTCTTTATTATATCACACAACCTTTCTAGTCTGTTGTTGCCTATATCCTAACTTTTTGGAAACATGTTGCTGGCATCAAATTCAAAGTGGGCATATACATAAAAAAAAAACAATAAATTGTCTCAGTTTCAACATTTGACATATTGTCTTTGTACTATTTTGTACTGAATATAGGGTTCAAATAATTTGCTCGTCATTGCCTTTGGTTTATATTTACATTTACTCTGTGTCCCAACTTTTTGGAAAACTGGTTTGTAATAGATAGTTCCATTTATCAATCCTAACCCATAACCAAATCCTAACCCTGAGCATCTAAATGTAACCTTAAACCTAACCCTCCCCTTAACTCTAAATCCTAACAACTAGACCAGAAATTGCTCTTTTCTTCATTGCGACTGGCAAAGTCACCACAAGGTTGAGTTTTCCGTTATTGAATATCCTGGGGGTATTTGATCCAAAAAGGTATTGTAAATCACACACACAAACATAATCATGCGTCCTCGACTAACAATTCCTTCGAAGGCGGGGCAATACACCCAAACAACGTTAGAACACGAGGATAAGAGAATCCTGTTGCACCGCATGGAGTCTGTTTCTCATTACAATGATATATTGTGGTAGTTGTTGAATGTGTCTGGATGTATCATCGCTCTCCCACTACATCCTCTTTCTGTTTCACCCCAAACCGCCTCCCTTTCTGCCCCCTCTTTATGTGTCACCTCCCCCCCACCCTCTCTCTCCGTCTCACCCCCCCATATCCCCCATCTCTCTGTTGCATCCAAACACTGCTATATAACGCCTATAATACATTCAGTTGAGTTTTCGTGAGGGTACCCTCAGCTAGAACTATAAATCCAACGTAAACCTGCAAACTAGCCCAAAATACATGTAGAAATAACAATTGGCATAATACTGTGGGCTGAGTGTACTAACCATTAATCTCTCTCATCACCTTCCCACATTTCGTACATTGGGCAGCTGAGCTGCTTCAATAGATACCGCGCTGACTCTGGGCAGAACTTGGCAGGTCTCTCTTCATTAAAACCTTTCCACTGTGATACTATTATGTTTCCACTGTAGCTAGCTAATTAAAAGAACATAAGAATTAGCATTGTAGGTCAGACTGAAAGTACTGGACAAGTGCTGGTTTAAGTTATTGAACATCAGACACACTGCTCCATTTGGGGCCTCTAAGGCCCACTTATAATGTTTTTTGTACCATGCTCCTATTTGGTGCATAATAGCTTGGGGGACGAGATTATACACACACTAATGCTGCTGAGCAAATTAAAAATGGCAATAGCAGAGTAAATCCTGCAATTAAGCATAATATAACATGTTTACCTATAGTAGATCATGCAAACAGGAACATTTTATAAGATGCACCATTGGTTCCATGGTGACATTGACTTGTGTCTGGTGTCGTGAGGTTTATACCTATTGTCAAAAGGTATGGTGCTTCAGAACCAACTGAACCCTATATTGGTTTTTGTGATTGTTGTTGCAGTTTGAATTGAATGGTTTATCCACATGTCATGTAAATGTCATGTTGATTATATTGTCACTCTTCAATCTCTAGTAAATGCAGAAAGGGCCTATTTTGCTCTCAGCCTGAACTTTTCTTTCTCTCTGTAAGTGTATATTTGCATACACTGATGGATATTTATCGAAGCTGGTTGCAAGTGTCACCTTGCCGCACCCTGAGTTCATTTCTACATGAAAGGTGGTGGTTTTGTCTGAAATGCCGTTGGGTGATGGAGTCTTTGGTAATTCTCCATCCCCAGTGGAGTTACCAAGGTTACAGCTGCATGAGTCCTTGAGGAAGAAAAACGAGAGATTGAGTTGGGGTTCGAAGAGGAGGAGAGACGGAAGGGAAAGGCTAGAACCACAGACTAGGACCACAGACTAGGACCACAGACTAGGACCACAGACTAGGACCACAGACTAGGACCACAGGCCAGGACCACAGACTAGGACCACAGACTAGGACCACAGACTAGGACCACAGACCAGGACCACAGACTAGGACCACAGACCAGGACCACAGACTAGGACCACAGACTAGGACCACAGGCCAGGACCACAGACTAGGACCACAGACTAGGACCACAGGCCAGGACCACAGACTAGGACCACAGACTAGGACCACAGACTAGGACCACAGACACAGAAAGGCGGAGAGGGGAAGAGGTGGTTGCATAGAAGGCAAGAGCAATAATCCCCATTTGATGGGGGCAAGCAGCTAGAGATAAAGTAAGTGGAACACATTTCCATACGGTGAAGTCTTAATAGGGCGATGTCGGTACTGTAATCCCAAAAGTGCTGAAACAGGTTCCCTCTGTACTGATAGCTTGATCCCTCAGGTACGGAATGAAAGAGACTGTTTGAAAGCCGGAGTGGTGGAAGACGGGGAGAATTTGATGCATAGATGTGATGCATTATTAAACCCAATCATTTCCCCATTCCAGTCCAGCCGGGTGTCTCCCCCCCCGTATTCGCTTTCAGATGGACAGAACTGCTGGGTCAGTAGAGAACCAACACAGTATGGTGCAGTATGCCCGTACCGCAACAATGCCCCCAAGCAGAAGTTTGGTTCTGCTCAACAATATCAAGGGCTTCAGAACTTCTAAATAAAGGATTGTAAAACTCTGTCGCAGGGAGAGATCAGGATTGTATCAATGTTTCTCCATGAGCAAGACCAGCTTGAGGAGGCTCAGCTCTGTTGGTAGGACACGGCGCCTACAACTGAAGGGTTATCGGTTCGATTCCCATGGAGGACATGTATAACGAGACACTCTACTTAAGTATGTGTTTTTACACCTCAATGGTTTTATTGATATGAACAAGGCTGACTGTGTCTGACTGTGGTGCACGTCACCTTCCGTGGTAACGACCAACACTATCCTGACCAAGTGTCCACATGGAGGTTTAAAATACTGTGATTGGTTGGAGCCCAGCAAACAATGTACTGGTCACAACTTTGATTGTGGTTTCCCATCTCACCAATAGTATCTAAACCATTCGGTTGCTTTCCACCTTTTGCTTGCATGGGCAATCATTCCCCTCCCACTTCACTACCCTTCTAATCTGAAGCAGTCTGAATTTAGGATCAGGCAGCTGCTGTAAAATCAGGACAATCAGTTCCAGTCTGTCAGACCATAAATCATGCTTCTTAATGTAATCAGTTGCTGGCAGGTCATGTTTCTATGTTCTTTCAATTTCCTGTCATATACTTTTGTAAGTGGTATTTTAATAGGAAGTCGCTATCTCAACGCGTTTGTAGAGTGACAAACTCCTCCATTCGTTTTTGCTCTTCCCAGGTTATCTCCAACCATCTTCATGCACGCAAAATGTATATCTGTGTGCCCCATGAAGCACTTCTGAGAGAGACTAAGTGGTCTGGAGCCATTTGCCAGCTCAGCACTGGAGCACAGAACTTACCAAGTTGCTGGTAACTGGACTTTTGCAGTTTGTCATAAATTTTTTTTTATTGCGCATCGGGCCAATGTTTTATCACTATGATCTCCAGAAACCTTTATTATATTGCTACCATTTGATATTTGATTGTAGTTTTAAAAAATATATAATTGTAAATGTTATTACATTCCCCATACCCCCCCCCCAATGTTATCTTAAGCAATTACAAAAGTATTTTCTAGAATATTCCACGTGGAAATGTACTCCCCTACATACTTGTTGAGTTTCAAAGCAAGAATAGAGGGACAGGAGGTCAACAGGTCTCTCATTGTTTGGAACTACAACATGGTCATCCTGGTGAAAACTTTATTAAAGCAAAACAAAACAGAACTAAACAACAGCAATATATTATGTCATATTATTCTAGTTTCATAGATTCAATTTAAAATCCACTCAATGTCGCTGACTGTTTTAGTGAAAGGGCAATGAACCCCTCAGCAAAAAATCAAGACAGAGATCAATACTAATATTGTTTTCCTTTTCAATCAACTGGTTTCAATCATGCCATTTTCAATGGCATTTCTATCAGAAGTTTCAATGGCCTTTCTATCAGACATTCCTTTGTTGGATAATAATCACAGTAAGTATTTATAACCTAATGGGATGTGACAACCAGCTAATGATAACTACCTCTTCTGAACTACTTGTTAGTCTTGTTATTGATTTATCCATATGGCCTCTGCATCTCTTCAGCAGCCACAATGCACTAGCATCGCTTTTAGCTAGCATAATTGTAGCAATGCAATGAAAAAAAGATGCGCCAGCAACAGTCAGGAGAACTGATTTCATTACCATGGCACCACCATGGCAATGTTTCTGCAAAATGTATAACTAGGTAACTATTTATTACAACAGAGCGGTTCATTCGTTTTAGTAGCAGTAGCTTACATTTTCAGAGGTGTGTTTGTATCTGTAGTCAGTGCCTAGTAACAATAAGGAGTATTATCAGTTCTCTATATAACCAGATATACAGGAGTATGGTGGCTCCTCTGTATATTCAGTTCTCTATATAACCAGATATACAGGAGTATAGTGGATCCTCTGTATAATCAGTTCTCTATATAACCAGATATACAGGAGTATAGTGGCTCCTCTGTATAATCAGTTCTCTATATAACCAGATATACAGGAGTATAGTGGCTCCTCTGTATAATCAGTTCTCTATATAACCAGATATACAGGAGTATAGTGGCTCCTCTGTATAATCAGTTCTCTATATAACCAGATATACAGGAGTAAAGTGGCTCCTCTGTATAATCAGTTCTCTATATAACCAGATATACAGGAGTATAGTGGCTCCTCTGTATAATCAGTTCTCTATATAACCAGATATACAGGAGTATAGTGGCTCCTCTGTATAATCAGTTCTCTATATAACCAGATGTACATTTTATCTTAGTTGTTAGGGAACAAACATGCTATTTTTGTCTTTTTTACTTTTTGTTTAACTGTGAATTAGAAAAGCCACCCAAACCAAACAACCTTCCTTTGTTGAAGGAATCAGTTTTCAGATCATATAGCGGGAACCTAAATTGTAAACCTAGAATCGATGGTCTTCAACTTCAAAAGCTGAGGACGATAACCTTCCTTTGGATCTGACAAACGTTATCCTTTCTTGACTGCTCAACAACTATAAATAACCCAGTGGTAGCTGTAACGTCTTGACTGTCAGACTGACATGCTCCTGATGCAGCTCTGATCAAAGCTCTGGTCTGAACGGTGCATTGACTTACTGGCAGAAAAGACTGATTGTGGCCTACGACCAAATTACACACTCAGTCTTGCAGAGTTATTTTGTCAGTAAAAAGGATTAGTACGTCTTTTGTAAAGAAATGTTGGTTTATGTAAAAATAATAGAAGATCTTGCAATTTAACCTTTTGCTTGTTTTTTAGGTGACAATGTAATGAGTGACAATGTTTATGTTCAGAGATATTTTTTTGTAGTGCTTTGGTAGAATGAGTTGATTTTGATGTATGATGCTTTTTGATAGTTATAGTTATTTTTCAATGTGACAGTAATTGTTGTGCCAACAAGTTGATTTTTGTGTAAAAAACTGTGAAGTTTTGACATGGGTGTAACCAAATGTAACAAAAACCATTGGATTTGATACCTTTATGGCATTTGATGGATGTCCAACAACAAACTAGGGATGAAAAGAGACTTAAAGAGAGTAAGTGAGCAGAAACACAGGGGGGGTGATATCAAGTGCCGGCTCTAGTCTTTCTCGGGGCCCTAAGCAAAATGTCATTTGGGCCCCCCTCTCCCCTGTTAGATGCGGGCTCCCTAGCAGTCGGAGGCCCCTAGTGGTTTGGGGCCCTACGCAACTGCTTTTGTTGCTTCTTCCTGGAGCCGGCCCTAATAGCAATAATGAGCAGGTGTCCATGCTCCCAGGAAGGGGGGGCTTTGGATCTCACTGGAATGGCAGACCAGATTCCACCTAGCGTAAATTCAAAGTATTGCATTAAAAGTGTCAGATAAAGATCAGGTGCACTGAAACATATTGTAGGTCACATGCAAAGAAATTTAATTGGATAGCCTTTGCGTGCCAACTTTTCCATTGGGAGATTTTGTGATCCCAAGATTCAACTTATTTCTCCAATTTCAGGTAGAAAATATATATATTGCACCACATAATGTCTATAAAGTCACATTCACAAGGGGTGGACTGGGGCCAGATATCGGGCCGGAAATCCCGGGACGATATCTCATGGAAAGTGTCCAGGCCTGCTGAATGTGTGCCTTGTGGAATGGAGGCCTACTTTTAAAATGAAATTCCACTCAGTTTCAGAAACTGTAATTTATGTTGTTAGCATTTGAAAATGAAAATCCATGAGATTGTCAGATTCTGGCTCTTTTGCAGAATAATAATGGACCCAAGGGGTGAGGGGGAGCGTCCTTGGATGTTTATTCACAAAATATATTATAAATCTTTCCAAGATGCTCAGCCTTCTAGCCATCTGTCTATGTCTTTTGGTTCTTTCTAAATGCCTTTGTGTTAAGCAGTGTATTTCTACTAGGCAAAACATTTAGCACATCCCCTCCACTAATAATATACACTGCACATAAAAAAAGGGAACATTGATTTAAGGGAACACACATCAGGTCTTAATGAACAATATATGTTAAAGACAAGATCTATACTGTACATTGTGTAGCAGTCATGGTACCGTTGGAAAAGCAGGTAGAGGTCCTTGTGACCCTCCAAGGATATGCCTCCCCAGACCATCACTGACCCACCACCACACCGGTCATGCTGGATGATGTTGCAAGTAGCATAACGTTCAGCACAGCATCTCCAGACTTTTTCACGTCTGTCACATGTGCTGTGAAGAGAACGAGGCACCAATGGCAGACCGCCCAATTATGGTGTCATTTGGCAAATGCCAAATGGAGCTGCATCGTGCTGGGCTGTGAGCACAGGCCCCACTTGAGGACATCTGGCCCTCATCCTCATGCCATGCCACACTCATGGAGTCTGTTTCTGATAGTTTAGTCAGAAACATGCACACCAGTAGCCCACTAGAGGTCATTTTGTAGGGCTCTGGCAGTGCTCCTCCTGTTCCTCCTTGCACACAGGAGCAGATGCCGACCCTGCTGTGGGTTGAGACCCTTCTACGGCCCTGTTCAGCTCTTTTTGGGTAACGACCAATCTCCCGGTATCTCCTCCATGCTCTTGAGACTGTTCTGGGAGACAGCACGCATGGATGTGCCACTCTGGAAGAGCTGAACTACCTGTGAAACCTGTATGGACTGCAGATACCACCTCATGCTACCAGTAGTGACAAGGACACTAGCAAAACTAGGGAAGAATCAGTCAGGAAATACTAATTGTCTGTGGCCACCTTGTGCAAAACCATTCCGCTTTTGGGGGTTGTCTTGCTGTTGC
This sequence comes from Novumbra hubbsi, assembly GCA_016801125.1. Lineage (NCBI taxonomy): Eukaryota > Metazoa > Chordata > Actinopteri > Esociformes > Umbridae > Novumbra > Novumbra hubbsi. Next base: position 22,335 of record JACXGK010008279.1, read on the forward strand.
CTCCAGTGCACCTGTTTATGACTCTCATTTGCACTAAGACAAGTGACACTGATTCACAATCGCGTATGCTTCCTAACTGGACCTTATCAGGTTGACTGTCCTAGCTCACATGTATCAGCAGCAGGAGACACATCTGTGTACTGCTCTTTGCAGCCCAGTCTATAATAACATCAGTTTGAGGGACCATTAGTAGCTCTTTCCCTGGAGCCATCAACATGAAAGTGGCGACATTGTGCTTCTAGTTCTTTTCTAAACAAACTTCTGAAAAAATGTGCCACTTTAGTGACAGGTACAGTAGGAATTCCAAACCACGGACACCGTAGGAATCTGTCAATAGGTTGGATCTACACAGAATCTGTTAGCAACAGCTAGTGCAATTCATGTTAAAAGTCATGTTCATCTGAGTGAAACTCCTGTAGTGTGAATAAGGTCTACAGTAGAATATAGAAAGTCTTATATAGAAACAACAAAGCCAAAAAAGCCACCATAAGGAAGGCCTTATTGTTGTATGTAAATAATGTCAGCTTGGTGGTTGCAAATACTCGTTATAAAAGTCTTCATCTTTGTCCCCCCCCCCCCCCATGCCCCC
>JACXGK010008280.1:0-22885 GCA_016801125.1 Novumbra hubbsi
TCGGACTACATTTGGAACTGGGGTGCAGTGTCCCAAACCTCCTTGAGGTACCAGTCCTCGGACTACATTTGGAACTGGGGTGCAGTGTCCCAAACCTCCCTGAGGTACCAGTCTCAGACTACTCGTAGCCTCCCACTTGGCCTTCCAGCCCCTCAGCTCCAGCAGTGTTTCTCCAGGATTCCCAAACCATCTGACCCCAGCGTTCCCTGTGCTATTTTAAGGGCAGGGATGGCAAAACCGCCTGTCTGCTTCTCCTTGTGAAATGAAATGGCCGCCAAGAAACATGAATGATTGTTGAATGTCTTGGTGTGCGTGTGTCTGTTTGTGTGTCTGTGTGTGCTGGACGGAACACAACAGTGTTTGTTAGGAGGTTCATGGCAAGTAAAGTCTTGGTATCTAGTTATATGTTTTATTGGATAATGGGGACTGAAGATTTCATACTCTTGCGAAACACCAGTTTACTGATGTCCACAGCGTATTCCCCAGCCTGGTACTCTGGGCTATGGAGCGAAAGCCCAGGCTATGTCCTTTGACCTCCACCAATAATGTGATAATGTCACACTCAGAAATCTGGCGCAGCATCAAAATCTCTCATCCTACCCAGTTAATGAAACGTTAACTTTTCGTCATCATCGGCATTACAACTGTAATTCACTTTCAGCCTTCTATAGAGAAAGGGTCCTATGCAAGTATCCTTACTATAGAGCAGGTATAATCTTTACTTTGTCTCTTGGCAGTCGACAACAATGTCACAACAGCAATAACATTTGTTACAGTTTTTCAGACTATTACACTTAATTTATTGTCTGAAAACAGTCCATATCTAGGCGCTTAAAACACATAGCATTGAGCTGAATATGACATGTTCATAAAGTCTTATGGTCATTGTACACATAAAACTCCTGTAAGTCCTGTTTTTATGTTCAGTCCTTACAAAGGAATTCAAACCCCTGACCAATTCTCACATTTTACTGAATTGATGTTGACATTTTGTTCTGTGTCATAATTTATTTTAAAACATTGACACCAAAAGAAACATTTGGAAGAACAATTTAATTTGATGTGGAGAGATGTGACACAGATTCAAATTAAGGCTTTGACTAGGCATACCTTTCTAGCCTTGTACTGTAGAAATTTGAATTTCCAAGGTGTTTTGTTTTGGGACTGAAACAGGTTTTCCTTCTAATGAGAAGCATCCTCATATCATGTTGCTCCCACCACCATATGTCAGTAAAGGGATGGTTGTGCATTGGGGCATGGGCTGTGTTAGGTTTGCAGCACACAGAGCATTTTGAGTTTTGGCTAATATATTTGGTAGAATGCTCTTCATTTCCCTCCAGATTCACAGCATGATCTATGATCCTTCAACGTTGGGTTTTTTTTAATCCAGAAAATATGACATTTTCCATGGTAACCGGTGGGGGTCAAAGGTACAACTTTTCCTAATTAAGGCAATTTCTTAATCTGTGTAAACTGGGAGCTTCCACAGCAAACAACATATTTCATACTTATTTTGTTTTTTTTGCATGTATTCTCCAACATCAAAACAATTCCACCTTTACAAAAACAGATTGTGAGTGTTGTGCTTTAAAATAAAATACCAGGCAGAAAGTAAGAGCATTTATAATTCAGTAAAATGTGATAATTGGTCAGGGGTTTTAACACTTGCAAGGCGCTGTAGTTCTCACCTCTCCGTCAGATAGTCTGGATGGGATGTCACACTATATGCGGTGGAGAATACAGCTCCTCTCTGAGAATAGGATCTTTAACATGCACATGCACAATTGAGGCTGCCAGCATTGTTCGCTGGACACTGACAGCTGTGTGTGTTTACCGGGAATGAACACAGCTAGGTCTTGCGCACACGTCCGGCCTGTACGAGCATGAGAACTGGAAGGCGGTCAGGAATGGCCAAAGCCAGTTGTCCACCTAGATGGGTTAAGGTTAGGCATTAAGGAGATATACATTTTGATCCCAAACGATCCCTTACAAGTATGGTAAAAAAAGAAGCATGCGTGTGTGTGGGGGGGGATTTAGAGAGAATGTGTACATGTGGGCTGGGGAGATGTTCCTGGCCTGGCCCGTCTGGCAGCGGCGCTGGGGGAAGCACAGATGAGGAGTGTCTGAATTGTTCAGAATCCTGGTCTGTTCTGGTGTGGCTGTGGTCAAGTGAGTGGGCCTTGTGGTGCAGCTCCGGGGTGGGGCTCATGAGCTGTGTGAATAACTAGCCTTTCTGATGCAGCATCGGGACCAAGCTAGTCGACTGTCCTCCAGGGTGGAGGTTGTGGGCTGTGGGAGCACCAGGCCTCCTAATAGAGCTCCAGGCGGGGGTTCGTCTCCCTCTTCCGCCCTCTTAACAGTAATGCACATAACCTCAAGGTTTATCTCCAAATCGGTTCGTTGGACGTGAGGACAGGCCGCGTCGCCTTAGATCGGAAGAAGCTACACGGCATGGTCTATACAGGGTGGTGACGGAGGACAGTCACCCACGGTTCAATCTGCTACCAAGCGCTACCAGTGCCCCAAGTCTGAGCCATAAGACTGTTGAATGTTGACAGATGGAACTACTAAATCAGCACAACGGCTTTCCAAACTGTCAGCATTGACCCTCTTCGAATACGCACACACACACACAGACAGGACCACGCTGTTATTTACTAAATGACCATTTCTCATGCCACATAACGACCAGGCTACCTTGTGCATATATCTGGTACCTGTAGTCATGTAAATGCTCCATATGTTATTACTATTTCGATTAGATTTACTTTTACTTAACGTGCGTATATCTTTCTTATTGAAATTCCATTGATGGGAATGGGCTTTGTAAGTAGGCATTTCACCTGGTTTCAGTGCGGGTGACAAATAAAATGTGACATTATTGTCTTACGCACTTCACCCGTTTGTCTGGTGACTAGGTCTTTAATAGATGTCTCTGTGTCCTCACAAGGTAACAACAGAAACACGTCCAAAAAAATGACTCTACTCTCAGCAGACTTAAGTATTACATACCTTTCTGGTAGTCAGAGTCCTTAGCATGCGTGGTATGCTGATGACTCATCAGCGGTGCGTGTGTGTAATGTGTGTGTAATCACTGTGTGTGTCACTGGTGTCTGTGTAGGTGGAAGGAACCGTGAAAGAGTGAGAGTTGGACATGGTGATGATTTTTACATTTAAGTTCTCGTAAAGCGTCTCGCTTTCTCTATGTGATTTGCCAGTGAGATGGACTGCCGTTTGTTTTACAGCTCTGGTTATGCCGGTTGTGTGTGTGTCACGGAAGCAGGTGTCTGAATCCTCACCTGGAAAGTGGTTCTTGGCGCTCTTACTCTTCGACAATCATTATGATCTCAGAGCTCAGCGTCTGCGCGCGTGTAATCGGCTTTAAGTGCTAACTCCGCTCATAAGTCATTTGCCCGTGACACTTCAGAGGCAACTTGTGTTACTGTGAGAGGAAAGAGGCTGTCTCCTCGTGTAACACTCAAGTGACACAGCCTTTCACCTTTATATGCACTTGACTCTGACGTCTTTATTCGCTCCCTAGATCATTCCACATAGTCCATCAAGGAAAACACATCCTGACGCAGATGGTTTTATCACATTTTGTCTGATTAGTTGGCTTTAGAGAAGTATAATGTAGCATGTAGCATGTTAGTAGCATGTTAAATCCCATATAGGAGCATCGCCTCACAGGCAAGCAACGTTTTGGTCAACACCTACAGATAAGGTCCAAATTAAGTGAATTGATGGAATCACATCAACAGTGTGTGAAACAAATTGTCTGGATTTCCTCAACTCAGCCTCAAGTGAATGTCACTGATTTATGCAGTCCCTTTTGTGTGTGCGCGACTGGACTGTGTTTTTATGTCTTTCTTACCCACGGGACTCTGTGTGTTGGATGCAACGGAGACCTCATGACTGCTGTCTGAGGCGCATCATCCTCCTGTGCTGAGTACCGACTTTGTCTGATAAGACGTTACGCTCCGATTCTGGTCATGCGCTGCTCATCACCTTCGCATGGCAACAACACACAGTGATGTGTGCTCGTCAGCTTGCCTTGGAATGTAGATTTAATGGTTTAGGAACTTCATTTTGGAATATGTGTGTGTGTGTGTATGTGTGAGTGTGTGTATGTGTGTGTGTTGTAAGTGTTTTACGCTTGTCGAAGCAGTAGACAGGAACAGTCTCTTTGAGTGTGTGGGTGAAGTCTAGGTTACCAGCTTTTAGGGGTCCACTCAGCGGTGCCATCCATCTACACCCATGCCTCTGTTCACCCTATCTCCATCCTCTGTCCATTCTATCTCCACCCTATCTCCACCCTGTCTCCATCCTCTGTCCATCCTATCTCCACCCTCTGTCCATCCTATCTCCATCCTCTGTCCATCTTTTCTCCACCCTATCTCCATCATCTGTCCATCCTACAACACACGCGTACGCTAAAAACATAGTTCACACACGCCCTCACAGTTAAACACAGAAAACCTACACTAAAACATGTACACCCACACCAAACATTTTAATAAACACATACTGTACCACTCACAAGAAAATGCACACACCTACACTAAAACCAAATTCACAACCAGGACAAAAGCTTCTCTTTAAACAGTAGCGTTTTTATCACTTGACTGTAGTCAGAGCTCCAGATTTGTCTTTGTGCCAGAGATTTTCACTTGTTTTTTTGGCAACGTCACACAGTAAAAAGAAAAATGTGCAATAATCTTCAAGAGTTTTAACCATGTTTTGAGTTTATGTAGTGTTTATTTATTTTTGCTTGTGACTGGCCCTTCTACAGTGGCTATCTGAAGATGAGTGCACTTACTGCAAGTCACTCTGTAAATGAGCATGTTGAAAATGACAAAATATCTGTGAGAAAAGCATATATTTATGGTTCTGATAGGGTTTTGCTGTTGAAAAAGCATATTGGGCTATATTTAAGCATTTTAAAATACATTTATATTATAAAGGTATAGATTTGATTAGATTAATTTTTTGGTGAAATTCTGTCCCAGCCAGCATTATTAGCATCATCCAAATTGAAACAGCACGTCATACACCACATAAGCTATGAGGGGAGTTTTCAGGAAAATGAAGGTTCAATGTACTCACCCAATTAACAATGCATTCAACCACTTAGTATTCACTAGATACTGATGACATCATTGCTGAACAACAGAGAGGTGGTGTGTTGGTTCCAGGAAATAGTTAATATAATTAGAATAATATAATAGTGCGAGTGTGAAGTCACCAAATTCTGCCAGATGTTTTGTCCAAATGCAGTCCAAAAAGGTTACTCTACTGCGACAGATGACTGAATTTATAGTTGTCACTTTCAATGCAGCTTTTTTGGCTTTGGATGCACAGTTCCAATTCATGATTTGGATGATGCAAATAATGCTAACTCTGGGAAAGAGCTAAATAAAGGCGTTTAGCAAGAAATATATCCATGTGCCTTCAAGAACAACTGTAAGTGCAATTTCACCTAAATATGAATCAAGGTTGTGGACTGATATCCTGGGTTAATTTATTTGGATTTAGTTTCCGAAGTTGCTAAATGGAAATCAGAGACACATACGTCAGAATCTGTTACAAAATACTTGCTATTAAACTCAAAATGTACAGTTCAGAAATAAAAAGCATTTCTAAATAAGAAACATATTTCCTCGACCGTGACAAAAGGGGTGGCTGTGTTCTCATCCCAATTGGGTTTTAATGTTTTATACAACCTCAAAGCAAGTTTTCTCCTGGGGCATTTTGTTTTCACCGAGAAAGGAAAATGAGAGCGAGGCTCACTTGTTACATTGCCACAGGCTGTATGCAGCCAAAGTACCCGGACTTTTAATATATGAATCATGAGGATAATACACAGTAATGTCTGACCTGAATCCAGATTTTTACCTCGAATCGAGGATTGATTATTATGCCGCTTACAACAATCCGGCTTGAAAACAAAGTATCCAATGCAAACCCAATTTAAACTCAAGCGGACAAATTAAAGTCTAGAGCCCTGGTGGCATTGTGGGGTTATGAAAACCAAGAACTGTTCTTACAACTTTGCCCTGTTAGAAGCTGAAGGCAAATATCTAACCACTAATGGGAAAACAATATATAATATCATAAGAATGAAACACGCATCTTGATTTATGTAAACAACATATTTTCACATCTCCATAGACGTAGGCCAAAACACATCTTCATAGACACAGACCACAACACATGTTCATAGACATAGGGCACGACACAGCTTCATAGACATAGGGCACGACACAGCTTCATAGGCGTAGGGCACGACTCAATTTCATAGACCACGACACATCTTAATAGAGATAGTATTCAGCACATTTTCATAGACGTAGGACTCAGCACATCTTCATAGATGTAGACCATGACACAGATTCTTAGACGTAGGCCACAACACATCTTCATAGTATGGAGACCACGACACATCTCCACAGACAAAGTCCAAGACACATCTTTATAGACATTTTAGTCATTTAGCTGACGCTCTAAACCAGAGCCATTTACAATAAGTGCATTTCTCTTAAGAGCTCTTGGAAAACCAACATCTGACAATCATAGTAACTATGCTTTCCTTCCATTAGTTGGCAAAGTCAGTCCGGAAAGGGTTGTAGGGTTTAAGCATAGCCTGCAGGTAGGGAGGTGCAGTTCCCTTTGCTGCACAATAGACAAGCATCATGGTCTTGTAGCGATTGCGAGCTTGTGGGGGGAGAGGAGTGACATGGGTGAATTCGGGAAGGTTGAACACAAGACTACAGCATTCTGGATCAGTTGCCGGGGCTTGATGGCACAAGTGGGGAGCCCAGCCAACAATGCATTGCAATTGTCCAGACGGAAGATGACAACTGACTTGATCAGAACCTGTGCCCCCTTCTTTTGTAAGGTAGGGTTGTGACACATCTCCATAGACGTAGGCCACGACACATCTCCATTGACGTAGGCCATGGCAGCTGGAGGTCAGGTTGCTGCTGGTTGAGCTGGCTTGTTCTGTGAACATAAGTATGCCAGTAATGTTAGACACCCACTGAGGACTGTGATTGTGGGGAGCATCGCCTCTGCGGAGCATGAGTGTGTGTATCCTACCAAGGCTAGACTGTCCCCTATCCTCTGTAAAATGTAAAACCACAGAGACATTAACGCCTCGCTACACTGGCTCCATATTTGATGTGCGGGATTTAAAGGTGCTCTTTCCACATAGCCTGTGTTTAACGAGCCCACCAGGACTGGCCATTCTCAGAGAGGACTCAGGATTCTGGTCGAGGTATGTCTTGCCTCAGCAAGTGTGCGTGTGGCGTGGTGGGGGGGGGCGTTAACCTCTGTGCGTGCCTGTTTCTGTATGTATCTTGAGTGTGTGTGTGGTGCACGGGTCATAACTCACGTTGACTAGAGGCAGAGGCCCTGGCAGGCAGGGACAGCTGAAGAAGTGGCCTCCGCGGGCTCAGTCTGCGTGGCCGGTGGGCCCTTCGCAACGTCACACACACCTCTGGGCCAGCGACCAGCGGGGCACAGGGCCAGAGACCTGCCACAGACACACAGCACAGACCAGCTCAGGTAGCACACGGCCTCTAGATGCACGGAGAAACCCACAGCCCGCCTGACACGAGGGAATGGAGAGAGAAGAGGGTGACAGAGGGATGAGGTGTAACAGAAGGATGAAGTGTAACAGAGGGATGAGGTGTAACAGAGGGATGAGGTGTAATAGAGGGATGAGGTGTAACAGAGGGATGAAGTGTAACAGAGGGATGAAGTGTAACAAAGGGATGAGGTGTAACAGAGGGATGAGGTGTAACAGAGGGGTGGAGGGAAAGAAGGAATGTTGGGAAAAGTCCAGTGACAAGGATGGGTTCTTGATTAATAGAAAGAGGTGCTTGATGGAATGAGTGGTTTAAACACTGAACTATGACCCCCTTCCCCCCCCCCCACGTTCAGTGCATCCTCTGGCTTTAACCTGATCTCCAAGCTGTGCCGTCTTCATTTCCCCCTGTCACTGGATGCTTCATGACCTTTAACCCAGCGCATAGGAATAATATATATAGCACCTTGACAAGTGAACATGCATACGTTCGGGAGAAAAGGAATTGAATCTGGTTTGGGAATGGAGTTGGTGTTAAGGAGCATAATGTTTTACCTTGTCATAACTGTGGCCTTGGAGTGTAGCAGAGACACTCACTACCAAAGATAGCTCCTATGATGTTTTCATTGGCGGCAAGTTGTGTACTTGCTGTCAATAGCAATTCCCTATTTGGTGGAGGCTGAAAAACTCAGTGGAAGCCATCTGGCAAAGAGGTCTATATAGGGCAGATAGGTTTATGTCATTGTTCCAGAATACACAAGCCTACCACAGGCTCATCATTACCATATTCAAAGTGCTTTTCTATTCAGCAGTGTAGATGGACAGCAAAAACTTGACGGATGGACAACAACTTAACGGATTACAGTAAAAATGTAACCTTTCTCAAACGTATTAGAAAGTAAATGTAGTGCTCCCTAAGGCACTTATTTAATTTGCATATGTACCTGCAAATGTCTAAGTAGTTTCAGACACTTGATGTGGTTCAGGTCCCGCCTATCCTTTCTCCTCATTGGTTAACGCACACATTCTAACCCATGTGGGTCACTGAAACATGAGAGACTAGTAAAAGAAAACAAAACTAACTGGATATCCAATTTTACCTGGGAGTTAATCCTCAGAGGAGAGATACTTTCTACAAAGACCCAGACAAAACGAACAAGCACAACAACCCTATGTTTATCTATAGGAAAAATAGTTACCTAAAGGTTGTGCATGTTTCAACCTGGTCCCAAATTAATAATTAAGTCAAGTCGCTCGCGATGGGACATGAGGACGTACACTGGTCGGGTTTGGTTAAGGTGTTAAGGGCACATGTTCTCCCATCAAAATGTAAAAAAAAAAGGCAGCGTTAAGGCCCTGAAACGTAGAACTTTAGAAAAGTAAAGCAAGTGTCACTGTGTATATACAGTTTGCTAGGCTCAGCTCAAAGCAACGGTAACCTAAACCAGGCCCGGATGGAATAAACACGGACACACACTTCCTCAGGGCAGCACACTGCCCGGTGATCGCTTGGAGTTGGGTGACAGATACTGAGAATGCCTGGGCCTAAATAAAGCCCTCCGCTTCATCGAAACCATCCTTCCTCCCTGCTGCCTGGCTTGGCCAGGGATGTGTTCACTTCTCCTGATGGCCAGCGGGCCGGGTCAGGGTGTCACCCTTAAAGATCTCTCCCTGCCTGGCCTCTCTCACACACACACACACACACATGAACTCACACCCCCAAATCGACAAACCGTCACACACCAAGTCCTGGTGTGACCCATATACCAGGCAGCTGTATCGAACAGGAGAAGAGCAGAGACGAGCAGCACCTCTATCCAGCCCGCCTGTGACCCTGGTGGAGTGCATCTCACCCAGCCACCCCGTCCCTCGTCAGAATCACTCCACGCCACTGTCAACCGCAGTCGGGAAGTCTATGTTTTATTTATGTCCATATCCTTTATTTAACCTGTCAAGTCCCATTGAGATGGAAATCTTGTTTACAAGGGAGCGGAAAGGGTTTATATCACTCAGAAGCATGTGTTTTACCATGGCTACAGTATACTAGCCTTGGGGAAGTCAGTTAACAAAGGCAGCATTCTGATAGGGACTACAGATATAAAAGGGCTAAATGCCGTTTATAGTAAAGGTAGCCTAGTGGCTGTAGGGTTGGGCTAGCTACTGAAAGGTTGCTTGTTTGAATCCCTTAGCTGACATGGTGTACATGCTGTGCCCTTGAGCAAGGCACTTAAACCGTATTGCTCATTATGATACATTACTTGAGTTTATATGTATATGTGTGTGTGTGTGTTGTATACAATTGTGGCCAAAAGTATTGGCACCCCTGCATTGTCTTCAAGTAACTCCCATATATCTCTAAACACAAGTAGAATGATCTCCACAATTGTTAACAGTTGATATTACATCTTTTTTTTATTCAGAACCTAATATATGTACTTTCAAGTGGGAAAATTGTTGACACCCTAGACTTAATAATTGGTAGCACAGACAATTGTGAAAATAACTGAAATATGGTACTTCCAATAGACATAGATGAGCTTCCTGCAGCTCGGTACTGGCAGTTTGGCCCAATCGTCTTGTTCAAACTGCTCCAGTTCTGCCAGATTCAAAAGGTGTCTTTAAACTGCTGTTTTCAGATCTCTCCAAAGGGTTTCAATGGGATTTAGGTCTGGATTCATAGCCGGTACTTCACGAACAGCAAAGAATTTTGTCTTTAGCTGTTCATTAGTGCTTTTTAAAGTGTTTTTGGTGTCGACATAGATCCAACTTTCTGAGACTAGTTTCGACATCGCAATCCATTTCATAATGCAGACATTCAAGTCACCCAGTGCCAAAGGCAGCAAACCAACCCCCGAAACATCACTGAAGCTCCTCCATGTTTTCCTCCAATTTGTACTTTTATTTAATTTTCTATAAACATAGATCTCCCAGAAGGATTCCAGTCGGACTTTATTGTGTCTCTCAGCAGTGCAATCCTCCCTGGATCTCTTACCTACAAAACATTTTAATTGAGTTGGCAACAGACGGTGTCAAAACTGTTGTTACTTATGACTTATGGTCAGTTTGAATCTGTGTGGTAGTTGTGTGGTAGTTGATCAAGGTGCTTTCTCCACCATTCAAACAATCCTTTGATCTTCAATCAAGTTTATTTATTCAAACTGATTGAAGGAGTAATTTTCAGTTGAGGAGGAGAAATGAGAATCTTGAACTTGTTAGAAATATTGTCTGGGACATTAGGATTTTGATGTAGCAGAAGCTGGTATTCTATCTATAAAGGAGTGGCCTGCACAGTCACCGGGTCTCAACCCTATTGAGCTGTTGTGGAAGCATCTTGACCGTATGGTATGTGCCGATCAAGCCAATACAACTTGTGGGAGGTGCTTCAGAGAGCATGGTGTGAAATCTCTTCAGATTACCACAACAATTCACTAGAATGCCAAAAGTCTGCAAAGGAGGACACAAATATTATTTAAATTAAAAATAATTATTTCTAATCTTGTCAATGACTATATTTCCTATTAATGTTGCTATCTTTCCTATTCAAACTTATTTAATGTATGTTTTCATGGAAAACTTAAGTGACCCCAAACTTTTGAACGGTAGTGTAGATTATTTTAACTAGTACTGACTTTTTAAAAGCTCCTTGAGTAAAATGCACTTACTATTACTGGGTATTATGGTTGTCCAGCCTAGCTACCTTAGGATAGGATAAAAGAGATTTACAAATAATTGAAACGGTACGTAAGGTAATTTGGGTACTCTCATTTACAAAAACAAAGAGTGAAATGTTTTTACCTAAGCTACTGTGACGGACCTTGTCTCCACTAAGAAATAAAATAGAAAACATATGCCAGCGTCAACCAAAGATTTCACATGACCAAAACCATCGTCAAACGCAGTGTTTGTGTCTCCCAGGGCTATGTACACAGGGACCTGGCAAAGACTCAACCAAAGTTGCCTTCCGAACCAAAGGTGTTGTAAGACCAAATTGGATTTTCGGTTATACATGTAAAAAAAAAATAGGTGAGAATATGTCCCTGTTGTTTTCTACAGGTGGCCAGACCAAGCCTAGGAATGAGACAGAGGCTCCAAGAACAAGGTATTTTGACAGTTTGGACAGTTTGGATAGTTTGGAGCGGAAAACCTTTCTACGGTCAGGGTTTTTGAGAAAGGGGGATTTCCCCCTTGCGTTCATGTTGTCATATTACCAGAGACAGACTGGGTAGACAGGCAGGGAATGTAGGTCTTCAAAATTCAGCTTCACACTATGCTCTTAAGTGGCTGAGAAAACTCACAAGTACCCCTGAATTGCTAAGAAATCTCATTAGAATCACTAGCCACTTGGTTTCCTTGAGAAGACTGCCCGAGGCCCTGGAGAGGGTCACTTCTTTATCCTTTGCTTCAATCTGCGCAGAGATTTGAACAAATGAGCATTTGTTTCTTAGTTAGCAAGGTCTGTTTTAGCATAAAGGTATTCTCTTTAGTAACTGAGTAAAAAGGGTTTTGCTTGTTCCTGCCAAAGCAGTTTACTTTGAAAGTTTAATTCACAGCCGAGGCATTATCAGACAAAAGGGCCAAAAGGGCCAATGGAACGACACATTCACAATCGTGAGCACTGAGGACCCTCTGGTTTTGCAATGCAAACTATGAGAGCCAGTGAGGTTTGCTAATGTGCACCGTTGCCCCGACATTGGCCAAATACGAGTACAAATTTTGCAGCAACCAAACCATAGCTGGTCTGCAAGGACAAGGCATAAACAGAAGTGTCCGAAAGTTTCCCAAAATACACGTGTTAAATAAGAAAGTTTTCTCTGCAACTGGATCACTTTGGTCTTAGAGGATCCGTATTCACTATACGCGACTAAAAACTCTATCTCTGACATTGAATATGAAGAATGCTTACACCGTAACAAACTCACCAAAGCCAACACTGTGGAAGTCCTGCCTTCCTGCCTTCATTCCAACAATCAACTTGGCATTCCAGGCTATATGAAATAAGGCAAAGAAAATGTTAAAGTGCCCGCCATAAGTCAAGAGATGAGATCGAAATAGACAGTGGTCCTGTTTGAACAAAAGGGAGAGGAGGGAGTAGTACTCACTTGACCTTCGAACTCCTCAAACCTTGGCCCATTGTGCAAAATTGGCATGTGTTTTGGTTGTATACAATAGGAGTATATGGAGCAAAGGCTCTTCTAATTGTGGCCCACTGTTAAAGTCCTTTTGATTTATTGAAGTTCCGGTTCAACATATAATTAGGTCACAGCTGAGGGGTTCTTTGGGTTCTCTCTGTTATAACGCAGCTCAGGGCAGGAGAGCTGATCTGGGATACACTGGACCTTTTCCATCCAAATTAAGGACTCTGAAGGGACCGAGGGGGGACTGATCCTAGATCAGCACTTCTACTCAGAGACGCCCGGTCAACACAGTCCCAGACTCTCACAGGCCGGTTGGTTAATATCGGGTCGGGTTGAGCTTCTGTAGGACGGCGGTGTGGGGGTGTCTGCTCCACTTCCTCACCCTGCCTCTCCGCCCTTTAGGTCGGTGTCGTCGTGAGGGATTTGAGCGGCTCCTCCGAGTTGGAAGCTCTGTCAGTTAAGCCCACACCCTAATCATGGCACCTTTAGTCAGTGGGAGCTGGGCCCTTGCCACCAGTGAGGGGAGCCGGAGCTCATCCCACGGGTCTGCCCCTCCCTAGCGTTGAGTCATCTATTGCGCAATGGCCACCCTGCTCCACCGACCGATGCACACATACACCAAAACTTCCCTCCACCAAAATCCCCTTCCCAAGAAACACATAATGCCACACACAATGCCACACACGCCAGCTATACCTGTTGGCCAAGAAGCCCTCCATCGATGGCCATCTGTCCACATCTGACTCATCCCTTACAGCTCAGTGTCTTCAGGTCTGGGGACTCACACGAGAATGGGCCCTTACATAGAGTCCATAGTGCATGTCAGGCAGATAGATCTCTCACCACTCTAGATAGGATCATGTTTTTTCATCACTCAATGAAGCATAGTTTTTTATAATAGTTCCGTCTCTACTCTAGAGAAGATCTGGACTTTAAACTGTCCAATTTGCCCTCGTCTCAACCTAGATAGTAATCAGAGACATTGCTCAAATCTTAACGACTTTGTCGATGAAAGATTTTGACAGCGTGCAATACGTAATTCCTCTGTTGGAGTTCAAAGCTGCAAACTTGCTCCAACTTGCAGCAATTTAAAACCCAAATTCATCCAATGAAGGTTTGGGGCAAAAGAAATTACAATGTGAGTTATAGCAAGGATCTTTACACAAGAAGCTCTTACTCTTGTCTGTTCCTCTTCGGTGGAAACTAATAGCCCTTAGCGGACTTAAGACAGCAGCGTTAGCGTTGGTCTAAGGAACAACCGTTTACAGAGTGTTGGAGCCTTAGGGGAAGCACAGGGTCTGTCCTGTGATAGCCGTATGAGATTCCACATGCTCTGATGAGTAATTCCTCCCGCCTTCCCTCCAGCTTTGTGTGGTCGGTGGCCCTGAGTCATAAGCCAACCGGGCCCCCACACTTCCCTTCCCTCTCTGACTGGGGCAAGGAGGACGGAGGGTTCTCACAGTGACCCATGGTTCCGATACTCCAAGAGGAAACTCACTCAACATACTAAAGGCATTGACTCACTCCCCAAGTGAAGCGCTCGTCCCAGTCTCCTCTCCTCTAATCAGTGCCCTCTCCGGCGATTCTTCATCCCCAACCCGACCCCCACCCGGATAAGAATCCTCAGCCGGTCTGTCTCTCCCTCTGGCCCTCAGTCTGGCTCGTGGGGCAAAGACACTGAAGGACTTATCAGTCACTGGTCTGCTTCGAAAAACAATAGACTTGTAGAGATAATCATAACCCTCGCCGGCTGGGTACAGGTGATCGTTAACACGGATGAAGATTACTTTCATTCTGTCTGTGTGCTCTCTAACAGTCACACCCATTTCACGCACTGTAACGTTCAACCTTGGACAAGCAGAGAACGTCGACGAAGAACCTCTGAAAGGCAGAGCGTCTAACTAGATTGGTATGACAAATTAGTTAAGCCTCTAATGGACAAGTTTAGAATGCACCCGGACCACGTCCGTAATGTTTAAATGCTCCGGTTTGGAATAACAAAGAAGCATTCAACTTTCGATACCCTCCAACGTGCTCCAAGACTCTGAACGTCTTTCAGGGATTTGTCAAAGTGGTCAATGGATTTCACGGGGCTAGTGAACAGCTGATGGAGTGTCGTCCATAACACAGAGCTTGTTGTTCGAACAGGAGATTTTGTTGACCATTGCAAGAGCAATAAGGATTTTTAGGGGCATTATGACTGGGTTAATAAAACACAGCTGCCCCTAAAAGTCCCTCACTTTTCTTGCTGCCTTTTTCTCTCTGCCTCCTCTTTCATGTGCCTCCGTCCATGCTTTGTGAGATCCAACCGGGGCGTTTACTGACTCGTGCATGGAGTGAAGATCTACTTGAGTATCCGCTGAACAGAAATGCAGATGGATCATTCAGAACAACAACCACCAGAGGTGGAACCAACCAGCCGGTCAGTCAGGCCAAACACAGAAGACCGTAAAGTTTCGGGAGGGGGGGGTTCTGGGGGCGGGGCTGGAGGGTTGCATATTTCACACAAAGCAAGAGGGCCTGCCAGCGTTTATGAATTGTATATTTACAATGGCAGCGTTTTATGGGATTAGCGCAGACATTTTAAAAGGGGTTGAATGAGTTCAGAGTTATAGCGTTTCTGAGCAGGAGGATCCCAAGCCATGTTCTTCAGCTGTACTGTAGCAGACATGCTGGAAATAAGATCAATCGGTTGTAATTAATAATGGGCACAGCTAAATGAATAAGTATGCCATGGCAACAATATATTACCTTTGTTATGGTATTAAAGTTGAAAAATCGATAAGTAAACGCAATGACCTGCCATGCAACACTTTTAACAATGCTTAATTGGCATATGCTCTCAAATGCTGTAGGCCCAGCCACGGCCCGCGTTAGATACTGAAATGGTCTGGTGAAAGTGATTACATGAGACACGATGAGCCAGGCAGGACCTGGAACAACGTAAAAAGTTGCTGAGGAAGACTTGACATATGGTAGCTCTCTTGGTGGATATCCCAGATAGCTAACATAACCATGGTGCATTTTCAAACATGTTACTAGCCTCCCAGGCCTTCTCAGCAAAGTCCTTCTCTCTCTAGGCTCTTACAATCACAGTGGCTTTTTGCCTGGTCTGTGTGGAGCATTTGTCATGTCATGCTGTTTTGAAGGGTTTTACGTCCAGGCCTATTTGTTTTGTATCATTAGGACGTTTTTAGATGTTTGAAGTCATAAGTAGAACTATGGCGATTTATATCCCATTTAATAATGCTGTAATTTTTATCACTCATTAATGGAAAATATCTGAAACCGAACAATGCTATCCAACTTTTGATTTTGGTTGAAACTTTTTTGCTGCATTTTGTAGCGCAATGCATTGTGTAGCGCAACATAACTATTTTATTGCTATATATAAATGAACTTTAAATAACTTAATATAACAGGTTTTCATGATTTTGACAAATTGCAGTATAATGCTGCCCTACTAAGCAAAATGGAGTAACTCTTCATTTGAACCAAAATGAGTTAATGCAATTTCAGGTATATTAAATACTTTGTCATGAAGACACGTATTACTTACATCTTCAAGTAACTGCTACTGGTCTCTTAGTGAAAATCACGGAAGGAGTGGAGTTACACCTCTGTTACAATGCTAGTACAAACACTTCTTTTTAATTGATAGCATACAATTGAAGTTTACGCAACAATTAAATAAAAATGGCAGATAATGCTATTTTATTTAGTTTTGCCCTGTCACTTGTTAAATATTATGCCATGGAAGAAGTCATCAACTGCTGTGTAATTGTCAAAGGTCATGTCAAAGTTCAGGGTTAATATTAAAAATAAAGGAAGTTATACTAAAACCAAAAATCCCCTAAGAAAAGAAAATATTTTTCTCACTTCCTCGCTATGAGCAGTTACCGCCTTTTCACGTGGTAGGGCGGTATATAGCTCAATTTCCTACAGCACTTACATAAAAAATACCAAGCTAATTAATTGTTAAAAATAGGACACTAATCTGTAAATAGTTAAACAGTACATATGTCAAATTTAGCTTTATCTCAACTGTTGCTTAAAATAGCCTTGTAAAATCAAATGGAGTTGACTTCTATGTGCTGATTCCCAGGAGTGAGAAAAACAACGCCGACTTAAAGTAATTAAAACATTTTTTAAGAAAGTATCCCATGCCTTCGAGTTCGATAATGGTATCGTAGCTAGATATACAATTTTGGAGGTAATACTTTCTAATATGGCAATGATTAGTTTATCGCAGTGTATTAATGATGTAATATTAATGCGTTCTGCTTTAATTCGAACATGCTTTAGGAGAGGTCTTACCTACGTGCAATTTCAGCACGTAGACGTCACCACGAGCATGCCTAATATTAATTACATAAAGCGTTTAGGGTCAAGATGCTAAATTCATTAGTGGGGTATGTAGTATATTGGATTCGGCTTTTGAAAACACGTCCGAGACTAATTTGGTAACTGACTAGGTGCTGCTGCTATGACTTTAACACGCTCCTTTGGTTTAAGCATTTTTGATGAACGAATGTTAGCCCCCTATGTTGGATTCAACTTAAATCGTATATAACGTAAAACTACTATTTAGTGATCTTTTAACATATTGTATACATCTTTAAATGACGGTGCTTTTTATTGACCATTTCAAGATTACAGTAAGCATTCTAATAAATATGGTTCATGTTGCACATTCAGGCTTGTCATAGAGATTAAAGCCAATATAACAGAATAGACTCCAAATTATATATAATTTAAAATAGCTATAGATCAGTGTTGTACATACAGTGTATATATATATATATATATATATATATATATATATGCTGACTCATCGTTTCTAGGACTTATTACAAAATATGTACTGGCCTACTAAATAATAATGACAAAAGTATCGGCAATACATTTGAAATAGGCAATACATTTAAATTCCTGTGAGGCTCATAAATAATGTTTTTTTTCAGTTTTGCGCAAAAGTTACGTGGCTTGGTGGCATAAGTTCTGACCAGTGTGCAGTGCATGTCTTCCCAAATTGCATTAGGGCATAATAGTTTAGAAGTACAAAAACGACTTTGTATATTCAAGTGAACTACATTCTGAACTTGTTGGTCACATGAGCCAGAAACTGGGACTTTGTAGGCCAGTTGAATGAATTAGGACTCACCTTGCCCGCAAAGACCCAGCCTCTGGCACACACTTATTTCAGAGCACTCGATAACCTAGTTTTTTAAGGAATTAAATGTCACTTAAAATAGTATTATAGAAGTATACTAAATACATATTAGGTGCATAATATTGTTCAACATTACCAAAATGCCAGTACTGTACATCAATATATCATATTAAACAAACGTAGTTAAATTATTGTCCCAATTTCTATACTACATATCCAGACCAAAAAAGCGCAATCAATTCATGAATAGCTAAAAGCAAAATACGCTATACAAATCATATAAATGTGAGTTCACATTGGTTGTCTTTACCTGATATTTTCCAATGTATGTCACAAACATGTTTCTTCACCATAAACGCGCAACGACGTAGGACCCTTGATGTCTTGTCCGCATCCCTCGGACAGCAAGATGACATAGCGCAAGACCCTCATTTGATGAGGACTGTATGTGAGAGAATGGAGCTGCGTATGAAGTTGGAGTTCGCTTCTGCTGCTCAACATACCACCGCCGCCCTTCTTTATGATCAGTTTCGCTGCTATTGCACGATCCACACATTTGGAAAGATTATCCTTTGGGACAAATTGCAGCAGATTCGTTTAGGAAATATCTGGTAATGTTGTGTCTTCAATAAGAAACCGGACGCAACAGTGTAGCACTCGTGCCACGGTGCCAGTGATTTCCCAAAGCCTGTTGGAAATAGATAAATGCAATGTTTCCGCTGTGCGACCCCCATGCGCACGCACAGTCGACGATCCTCAAAAGATCCATTCTTGAAACTGACTTGTTGAGGTTATTGCCATGATGTAGGTTACATTACCACGAGATCGCTGAGAGCTGGAAAGATGTTTGTTATATGGTGTTGCGCCCTCGTGTTGGGACCTCCCCAAAATGGACTTCTGCTAGTGGTAACCTGGTTATTTTGAGCGCGTCACTTCGGCTCGGCTCCAAGTTATAGGTTTCCATAGCTAAGGTATAGGGCAGTCATTTCACTGATATTGTGATAGGTTACTTAGTGATGGAATGGACATACATAACCCAATGAAAGAAAATTGGATACATCCCTGTGGTTTTCAATTTAAATTACTAAATTAGTTATTAATTATATGTATTTGGCAAATTGAAATACCATAGACCTGTATTGGCCGTTATTAAGAAACAATTGGTACTGATTATAATCATGATGGTAATAAGACAAGCCAATGGTATTATGATTTGATTATTACCTTCGTTCATTATGTTTCTTTTGCTCTCACTTCCTTTGGTGGTGTGTTGCGACTCCTTGTGGCAAACAAATGTATCGTAGGCCTAGAGATAACATACATCTTTATAGAATCTAACATTTTGTTTTAAATATATCTCGTTAGAACAAGATTTAACCGTACAGTGATAATGTATTATATTATTTTGTTTGGATGTCTTTTTTCTTTTGGATATAGTTAACATATGCTTTCCATGAACAAGGTCAAAGTGGAATCATAGTATGTTTTTTTAGGGGTTCTCTGAGGATATAACAAAAAATTGTCATAGTAACAAGACTTAATAGATTACAGCACGCCACTCATTGCTGTGCATGATGATGCTCTTACACAGCATTTGACAGAGTTGCAACTCGGACATGCGTTGCCAATGATTTCTTCTAAACACTGTGTAATCATTTTCGTAAAACCAAGCTGCACGGATGTTCATCCTTATTCCAACTACGATTTACTTAACATTTACATAACAATCCCTTGGTGAGTATTAATCATTCTGTGCGTATTTGTGCCACGCGGAAATCACAAATGGATCGAGTGACTCGAGGACCTTATTCCGTGCCACTTCCGTGTTTCATTCTCCCAGTCCGAGGTCTAAGGTTTTGTGGGCCTATATCTCTTCCCCCAGGGGAAGCAGTGTAGTGTGGCCTCTGGGCAGCAGATGCAGCTGGGGCTTCACCCACCATGAAGGTGGTGATGGACACCGTTCTGGCCGCATTGAAGATCGTCACCACCGTCTGTGAATATATCCACACCAACCACATGGAGGAGCGCATCCACACATTGGAGACTGTCATCACCATCCACCAGTTTGTCATCATTGTTCTGACCATCGGGGTGGCGATGCTCTTCACGTATATACAGTTGAGGAACCACTAAGGAGCAGGGGAAGGAGAAGCAATTCAGGGCCCAGGAGGCAAGACTGACCAAGGACAACACGGTTGGGAGTGCTAGACAGTCCATTTACCGGCCTATCGGCCAGCATGCATCAGATGGAGCAGGACTTGATTTGGCTATTTGCAAGGTTTTGGGCTATTAGACGTTAAGGTCAACTAGGAGGCTTGTATGTACTGCAGAGTTCTTGCTTGACGGTCAGTGCTTTTCAGCAAGGTGAGGGTTCCACTCACATTGCAGCCACAGTAGACAATGATGTTGGGATGATGGCTACGCCTCTACTGCTTTCTGTAATCTCTTGCTAAATAACAACTTTCAAAAGACTGCACTTCTGCTCACACAAAATAATCCCTGCTTTGTTCTGCCTTTCGGATTGCAAGGAGTTGCAATTTGGGAATATCTTGGACCACACCCATAGCAGTTTGACTTCCCTAGTCTGCATCACTTAAAAACGGAACTTCTGAGTAATCTGTAAGGGTATTGGATGGCATCTTCCACAGAGGTTAACCATAGGCTAACAGGTTGGAGGGAGGTGTCAACAGAGCTTTTATTTAGTAGATCCATCCTCAAGGGGCGCCTATGAAAGTCTCTGTTGAAGGAGGAGTCTAATGTACTAATGTAATGTCCATTTTAAATTCATTCGGCATTCTTTGCTTATACAGTATGCTTGACTTGCAAGTTTATTAGATTAGATGTTAGATTGATTAACATACAGATGTGCAATGTGGGCTTTGGCCAGGGCACTCAGGACGTTCACAAACCTGTCCTGAAGCCACTCCACTATTGTCTTGGCTGTGGGCATTCATTTGTTGTTATGCAGAATGAAGACTTTTCACCCCAGGAAGACAAAACGCAGTAAATTCTGTTATTGCAAAATCAGATGTTTTCTGTCTAAAGTCTAGACCAAGTAATTTGTGAAAGCTCTTTAATCAGGAAGCTAAAGACGACATGAATGAGAAAATATAACTGGCCATTACCACAGCAAAATATATTTTTTAACAATGACAGAATTCCTAGTTAGTGTGTTATAACTTTGCAAGCCATTACAGGTTAATTATTGGAATTTCACCTAAGGTCTTTTCTTGAACAAAAAAGGAATTAGATGGTGGGCATGGTCTGGAAGAGGCCCTTCCCCACCTTAATAATATTGTAGAACAATTTCTTGAAATTTTTCAAGGATATGTTTGTTATTTTAAAGCCAATTTCCTAAAATAAAAGAAAATGTCCCATGAAGTTGAGAACACTTTGGCCTTGCAAAAATGAATCATTTTAGATGTAGCTATAATCCTATATAATTATTATGGCAAAAATAAATCTGAGCATAATCCATCAACAAAATTACATATCACATTCTTTTTTTTTTTTTTTACAGATGTCCATTTCCTATGAAATATTGTATATTTAGGTTATTTAGTATAAGAAAAACCACTAGCACTATATTTTCCTACAGGTTGCTGAAAGAACAGGGCAAAGAGGTTAGTAATAGAAAACATCGTAATAAATGACTTAATGCCATTCTATTTGTGTCTTCTTAGGTGAACAATGACACTATAGTGTCCTTTTCTATGGTTTCACAGGCAAAATCTGAACCCATTACCAAGCTACCTGTCTAATTATTCACAAAACTAAAATTCACAAGACAAGATAGGCTACCCGACGGCCAACTTAGCTCCTTATACCTTTGAATATGTCTACATATTTTAGTAATGGGGGTATTTCAATGTATTTTAGTCATTGTCTGGCACATTGATTGGCTTCAGAGGAAGCAAGCCAGGCTTATAAAGGGTCCAGGCCATAATAATCATATTTACAGTATTTAAGAAGTCATGTGATGAGCTGGGGGTTGGAACTGCTACTGTAATACAATGTGACAACACAATAGAAGTTAAACTTTATATAACATACACTTTAGAAATCAGACTAACAACTAACAGCAAGAAAGTTCATGTTTAGTAAATGTACAAGAATGTGGTTGCACAAAAAATAAAACAATTTCAAAAGTTTACTGTAACTTGGCTTCATTTTGTATACAAATTGCAAGTAAATATCAATTACAACTTAACTCTTCATACGACTAAACAGCATAGGGTTGATATCCTTAACTCAAGGTAGATGTTGCCACTAACCACCAGAGTAATCTATCCCCAATCTTAACATTACCCATCTGGAAAATCCAAGAAATCGGATCCTAGAAGAGTGGTTAGGGGCAACTTCTACTTCCTTATCTGCTAACCGCAGATGTACATGAACTGAATAGAGGTGGTCCAGTGTGTCCTAGATGTGTCCAGTCTGCAGCAGGGTGTACTGGGTAATGAACCTCTCCACCCTCTCCCCCTCCAGCATCTTCATTGCTCTCCAGTGGATCCGTCCACAGTTCTCTGGCTGGCCTCTGGGACCAAGCTCTTCTCTGATGTACTCTAGCCACAAATCTGAAGGGAAACAGCCACACACAGTTCTGACCTTCTAGTCGGACTTAAATGGTACAACATGACCCCAAAAAGGAAGCACTGATTACAGCTGGCATCATCCCATTTGTAAACTGTAATAACGTTGAACTTCTTTCTAATTATTTTGGTGGAACTGATATGCTACTATTTAGAGTAAATGCGCTGTGATTATACTTGGATGTGTTTTTAGAAAACCGCTCTCTTACCATCATCTGTGGAGCCAAACTCCCTTAACGCTCTCTTACCATCATCTGTGGAGCCAAACTCCCTTAACGCTCTCTTACCATCATCTGTGGAGCCAAACTCCCTTAACGCTCTCTTACCATCATCTGTGGAGCCAAACTCCCTTAACGCTCTCTTACCATCATCTGTGGAGCCAAACTCCCTTAACGCT
>JACXGK010008281.1:0-22951 GCA_016801125.1 Novumbra hubbsi
AATGAATGTGGTCTGGGTGTACAGTAGAATTAATGTGGTCTGGATGTACAGTAGAATGAATGTGGTCTGGATGTACAGTAGTATTTAATAAATGATGTCAGCATTGTCAGAAAAGGGTAAAAGGATAGATTGCCAGTCTAAAGGGGGGTCTTGTTCCCCACCAGGAATACTACCAGAGGCTAGAGGACCTTAAGACCGTCCACCTGAGGAATATGGCGGAGCTGGAAAAGATGTACATCCACCAAAGGTCAGTGGTCGAGACAGACGAGAAGGATAGTGAATGGATGGATGGATGAAGAATGAATGGCAAAATAGGTGGATAATGAAAGGATGGATGTTGAATGGATGGATTATGAAAGGCTGATGGGGTGGATTGATGACTGAATAGATGGACTATGAAAGGATGGATGATGAAAGGCTGATGGGGTGAATGGATTATGAACAGTTGATGGGGTGGATTATGAATGGATTAAAGTCTTTATGGACGGCTAATGAATGGGTGGATGATTGATTAATGGATGATGAGTGGATGGATGCCTGGCTGATTTTAACTCGTCTTCAATCCATTCGGTCTCTCAGTGTGACATCGAAGAGGTCAGGCGCCTTGCCAGGGAGGCGACTGCAGAGAATTCTCTCAGAGGAGGAGCTTAACTTCCAAGACGACACCTCCAGTGGCATGTCGGACCAATCAGAGTCCGGTGTTAGCCAAGAGGAGGATAATCATTATGAACTGGTGCTAGATCCCTCAGAAGGTCAGGGGTTAACTGTGAAAAGCATCTGAATAACATATAATCTATTAGAATTGACATTTTTATAAATGTATGTGAAAGGGGGATTATAAATAGTGTACTCTGGGCTTTTGTTTGTTAAATGTAAAGATTGTGTGTGTGGGAGGATCTAGTGGCCAAAGCCTCTGCCTCCAGAATACAGATACTTTCCTGAACTTGGGTTTGAATGTTGCCCACTGCTTTACTAGAACCCCCTAACTTACTTCTAATTTACAAAGTTGTCCCATCTAACCCCCTAAGAGAATGAAAAGAAATGAGACCATCAATATTGTAAGTAAAATGCATTTTCCCTGTGTGATCAATGTGGGTACACATAGACCATTATCAAGGGGTACTTCACGGTACCATTTGACATAGTGTTTTGTGTGTCTCTGTGATTCCAGTGGACAGACGCACAACTAGGTCCTGGACTCGGAAGGAGAAGCCACTTAGAAACAACCTCAGGTAGATTTGCACCATTAAATAAATGTATTTAAATGTCCTGTTTATTTCTTAATCCACCTTGATTCTGGAACTGTTCTTCCATCTTCACAAACATCTCTCAATCGACACATCACTGTGATCCAGATTTGTTGTCATATGGATAGACTCACCCACCGTCAGGCATGAGCTAAAACCCGGATTGGTTGCTCTGCAACAAAACACACTTCTATGTTGGAATGTTCTTCACCCACACAGGGAGGACACTCCGCCATGCTGTCTAGAGGCCACGCCCTCCACCACTAGCACTGCCTCCCACAAACAGTCACCAGCCACTCCCTCGTCCAGGAGCCAGGTCCACATTGAGCTCCAGATGAGAAGCTGCTGCCCCGAGAGGAGAAGCCTGGATGGAAGACTGGGCAAGACGGTGTGTCGAACCGGAGACAAGAACTGCAGCGGGGAGAGAGGCCCCAATACCTCCAGGGGGACGGCAACCGTCCCCCAACCCTTCAAGATGACGGTGCGGGAGGAGGAGAAGAGGAGGAGAAAGGTGAGAAACCGTTTTGATCATAACATGTCCTCAGTTGCATACACACGTTGATCTAGGCCGACCTCCAACAACACGAAGAAGAAATTGGCTGTGATTTTAAGAACTCTTAAAATGTTCCCCCGGCACGGCCAGAAGCGGACCGGTCACCCCTCTGAGTCTGGTTCCTCCAAGTTTCTTCCAAAATGTTCCCCTTTCAGTGAGTTCTGCACTGTTCTTCAGCGCTGTTCTTGCTTGTTCCTCGTGGTTTCAAGCTGGGTGTTTTGTAAAAGCACTTGGAGACCACTTCTGATGTATTTCTAAATACATTTGATTGAGCACCCATAGTCTGAAAAACGCTGCTTTAAAAAAGGAGAGGCCATATTGATTTATTTTAGTTGTTCTCCAGGTGAGGACGCGCTCGGACGTGGAGCTGGAGAACTCACTCCTGCGGCGGGAGTTGGAGGAGTTAAGGGAGTGTGGGGTGAGGTTCCGGGCCTCTCCTGCACCGGCTCACACCGGCCTGCCGCTCTACGATGTCATTGGCCGGCGCCCCAGCCGGCGGCTTGGCAACCAGGTTGGTAACCAGGGCGATAGCGGCGCCGGTGCACGCTGTAGTCACATGCGCGTCCGGCCCGCCTCCTGCTCACCCCCGAGGCCCTTCAGCTTCCTGGAGAGAGAGAGGAGGAAGAGGGAGCGGAGGACCGAGGCAAAGCTGGGGAGCAGGGCACCCAGAGAGGAGAAGAGGGTGTTCAAGGCCAGGCCGGTGCCCCGGTCGGTGTACTGCAGCAACAGCGCCACCCGCAGGCCGCAGGAGGGGCAGCAGAAGACAACGCGGGAGACATGGGGGCGCGGCACGGGGCATCCGCCTGAGGGAGGGGGGAGGGGGGACACGGAGGAGGGCGAGGAGGTAGATGGGGTCAGCGCGAAACAAGTCCCTTATCACGGCAACGGCTACTGGAGGCCAGAGGAAAAGGGACGAAGACGCCCATCAATCAGGATGGGGACGATCGGACCCAGAAAGCAGCTGGAGCTTCAGATAGAGATGGAGTCGGGGACCGGTACCGGGGGGGAGTGGGGTATCGACCCACTGCTCACACCCACCAGCTCTCACAGATCTGGCACATCTCTCCTCCGTCAGGACGGCCTCGCTCTCCCAGCCAGCAAGAGGGACTACGTCAGTGTGTGTAAGAGTCGTGATAGAACCGTTGAAAGCGCCTGGTAAATGGTTCATTTATACTGTGTTTGTCAGCTGGCTTGGATGGGCTATGTAATTGCCATATTTAGGTATTAGGCCCGCATAAAGTAGCAATGCTCTGTCTCCCCTAATTCCTTACCTGTTTTAGCTGATTATGTGACAGGAAGTGTGGCAACACAAAACCAAAGACCAGGGACACAATTCCGTTCCTTACACGGATAAGTTATTATGAATGTTTTTGATTTTAACATTGTGTGTGTGTTTATGAAACAATTATTAACTAATAATGCTTGAATAAACTGGCTTCGTTGAAAACATCGTTTTCTCTGATCACTTGTTGTATGAACAGTATTTTTGTTCTTTTTCCCCCAATATTGTATGTTTTCTATTAGTCTTTTTGAAGTGTTACCAAAACACGAAAACATATTTAAGTCAAAACTGTCGCTCAGAAATGTTATTAGAGATGTCCTTCGACACATTCAATAGTATCACTATTTATTTAACTGCAAAGATTATGCTCACATGTTTTATTAAACATGTTAAATAGCTCTTTGCTCAAAACGCTGAAATGTGTTTGCATAAAAGTAATACGGACTGGAGGTGTTTGACAAAGTTAAACCTTCTGGAAGTTTCTTTCACGAGTTCCTCTTCTTTCAACGTCTATAATAGCAATAACCCCACGCGGTCATCTGTTATCTGCGGTTTTATGATGTCGCTTAAAAGGTGATGTCATCACGAGCTGCACAATCTCATAGGAACAGTAGGTGGCGGTATATTCACCTTAAAAGTTGCTTGCGGTCAGCCAGTACTAATTTGAAGAAGAAGACGCGGGAGGAAAATAATGGTGGCGAGTTTTTCCTTTATGTGGCTAGGAAATGTCTCAGTTAAAGTTCTTAAATGCGTTTCTTACGGAGCGTTTAACAGCGGTAGCGTTGGAGACATCAGTTGTGTTTGAACGTAAGATAGGCGAGTACCAGGAAGAAATCTCCCGTTCAAATGAAGAAAACAAACGTCTAAAGAGGCTGTTGGATTTAGTTTTCAACCCCGAAATCAAGTTACACAGAGCAGGTTTGCAATACTATATAATGACACCCCAAATGTAAATAGATACCATGGGCAACAGAACTATTATTCACAATCTAGTTCTATGCAGAAAAATAGTAGCTAGTATCATCATGTTCTTACATTCTTTCCCCTTTCCTCAAGACTCTCAGCAGTTATTCCCTTTTGCCTTTGAAGATGAGGAGTTTCCCGAGAGGAACTCCCTGGGGCAGGGAGACGCAGCAATTCTAGAGATTAAAGAGCAGAAGGAGGTTCTTCTTTGTTCCTTTCCTCCAGCCCCACAGCAGCACTCCCTCCCTCTTTCAGAAGAGGAGGTCCCTCTGGAGCAGTCCCAGTATGTTGAGTGTAGCCCCAGTCTGGGGCAGGACGACCCAGAGACAACACGCGTTAAAGAGGAAGAAGAGGAACACAGGACCTGTCACTCTGAAATCAGAGTACCAGAACCAACCAGCCTGCGTGCAGTATCAGAAGCAACCAGTCTTCGCAGAGATCCACAATGTGTCGGTGGGTCAGGGAGACCCATTCTGGCCCATTCTGTCCCTGAAGAGGAGGTTCCTGCTGAACATTGGTGGAGGAGCCTCTGTCTGAAGCAGGAAAACACTGGTCGCCACACACATATTAAGGAGGAAGAGGAGGAACTCAAGACCTGTCACAAGGAAGAGCATTTTCAGGAGCTGGAGTCTAAAATCAGAGTACCACAACCAACCAGTCTCTGGAAATCCAGGTCCACTGTAGCAAATCTAGACACTTCTGCAGGTCTGAATGAAAAAGAGTGGGCTGATGGGATGGAGGAAACACTTCACCTTTCATACACTACAGCCCTCCCCGTCTCTAAAGAGGAGGTGCCCCCGGAGATGCAGGAAAGGGGGCAGGAGGACCCAGAAGGAGAGGAGGTTCCCTGCGTGCAAAAGAACCGTGAGCAGGACTGGTCCCCCAATCTGGGACCAGAGGTCCAAGAGACCACACTAAAGATTCAGGGTCTGGAGTTTGACAGCAGAGGACCTAAACCAACCAGTTTCTCTCAGCTCCTGTTTGTAGAACCTCCAAACATCTCTGCAGTCCAGAGTAAATCCAGAGGCCATGTTGATGTTGATTTATGTAGAAAGGTTTCTCAGAGTCTCACCACTCTTTCAGAGGTAGTAAGATTATTTTCAAATGCTTTGATTAAACGTTAAAACCTTAATGGTATTTTAGAGACATGGCTAAAGACATGAGTTAAAAAAAAAAGAGGTTAAAGAAAAGTAATAATGAAAAACTATTTTATATTGTCAATTTTTTTGTTTAGGATTTTAGTCACGGGGAATTGGATGAAACGTCAGATTTCTCTAACTGGTGCGACGAAGAATTCTCTGATACAGACGACAGCTCTTCAGAAAGTAGTTCTTCAGATAGCAGCTCTTGCAACAACAACAAGAACACCCAAACAGACTCTATTTCACCTCATCCAGGGAAGAGAAGATCTTCTGCTGAGGGCGGGGTGAATAAGCCATCGACTTTCTCCAACCAACCAGGGACGGAACTCTGCGTCAAAGACGCCAACACCCAAAGAGACCCTGTGGATGGTAGTCCTGCAAAGAGATGTAAGAGGATGAACGGTCATTCGCCAGTGAAAAAGTATTGTCTGTACTGTGGAAAGCCGTGCTCTAAATTCAGCAGACACCTGCAGTGTGTACATGGACATAAACCTGACGTGTCTACGGCCTTCAGCTTCCGGAAGAATTCACCAGAGAGAAAGGCTATGTTGATTCTTCTGAATAGGAAGGGTAACGTCCTCCACGAGGTGGGAGTGGCCAAGGACGGGACAGGAGACGTTGTCGCCTGTTTCCGGCCTGAAGTGCCACGACCCACCCAGGACTACACCCACTGTATGCAGTGTCATGGGCTGTTCCTACGGAAGTCGCTATGGTTACACATGAAACACTGCCCCCAGTGCCCTAAAGGTTACTCGTCAAAGCCCGGAAAAAAGAAAAGGATTCTGTCAACTATTGAATTCACGTCACGTCCAAAACCTCACTACGTTAGCACGGGTCTTTGGAAATTAGTCTGTGATATGACTGTTGGAGAAGTTTCATTAGTGGTGAAAAATGACCAATACATTCTCCACCTGGGCGAGGAGATGTTTGACAAACTACAGGCACGTGAGAAAAGCGTGAAACTCCTTCAGCAGAGATTGAGAAATTTGGCCAGACTGCTTATTGCAGCCAGAAAGTGTACACCTCTGAGGAGCTTTGAGGATTTTGTCCTGCCTACTAACTTGCCTCACATCATTACAGCGGTGAAGGCCGTTGCTGGCTACAACGAGGAGAACAAAGTCTATGACCGTCCGTCACTGGCTGTTGCACTTGGACAAAGCTTAACGAGCATTGCCAAGACCGTGGAATTGTGTGCGCTGAAGGCCGGACAACAGATGATAGCTGAATCTGCAGGCAAATTCCAAACGTTCAAGTGGCATGAGGTGGTCATGGCTGGGGCACTATCAACTCTCAATGAGCCAACAACTAGATGTGAGTAAAATGACCCAGTAGGACCACAACAAATAGCTTAATGAACAGTCTGAATATGTACCATTTTAGCACTGGATATTTGACTGGACTTTCATACTTTATTTCGCCTATTATTTTCTCTCCTTTCTTGCTCCGGGTTCTTCAGCCACTAAATTGGGCGCCTGTGTTGAGCCGAAAAGTACGCCAAAAGGTAAGTGAAATATAATTTCGAAGTGGCTTAATGTTGTCTAAAGAATTTGAGACTTGCAAACTATATAATTTTCCTTCGGTGCTGGTTCAGCAAAACCGTTCCTCACAGAGACCACCCTGACCTCAGGGAGGCACAAGTGGACAGCTGTGCAAGTAGCAGCTGTAGAGAAATGCATGATGCCCTTCCTGAAGAGTGAAACGACACCTAGAAAGAAAGACTGCGTCAGGTGTCTCCAGTCGGAACCTGAGGCCCTCAAAGGCAGAAGCTGGTCAGGCATTAAGTTCTACATACGTAACAGAATTAGTAGAAATAAAATGGTGGCGAATTGTGTGGGCAGCAGCCAAGACATTAAATCAAACCCAGGTCAACAGACTAATGTGTCCCTTTAAACCAGGGGCGTCTAAACAGCTGTCCCTTAGCATTCAGTTGAAGAGGTGAAGAGGTCTGCACAATTTAGTTTTTTTGTTGGTAAACAAGTACTCAAAAATGTTTCAATAAATGGATCTTTACACTCACAGGAGAACTAGACTGACTATATTTGTGTTTCAGCCATTTAGCAGGGAAGGTCTATAGAGGTGGTTGGGTCTAACCTAAAGGTGCTCTGGATTACACAGGCTGTCAAATTACTAACAAGGGTAAGCAAGGACGCATATGATTGTGTCCTTGTTTCAGACCGCTCCGTCATGGGAATGGAACCCCTAACTCATGCTATTTGCTCTAGCAAGTGTGTCACACTAGTAGACTTTAACACTATGCCGAATATTTCCTGATCCCTATAACCTCAGCCTGCCCATAGGGTCTGACCTCTTACATTCCAACTACAGCTTTTCAAATACATTGAAGTCCAAAGAACGAAATGGACATGTGTTTATAGAACTGATTAAACATTTGTGAATTTTTGTGTATGCTTTCAGTTATTGACTTGGGGTTCAGTGGTCAACCAGGTGTTTTCACAAAACAATTTATGCTCATGCATTGCAGTCGACACCAAAACAACAGCTAGTGTCAATGGCTGGAGTTCTATTTTCATGATATCCAACCAATTCTATTCAGCACTGAGTTTTCCGTTCAGCACCTGCAGAAGAGCTAGACAAGGCCGTAGAAGGGGATCGACACAGCAGCAGGACTGGTATCTGCTCCTTTTGTGCTGGGAGGAACAGGAGGAGCACTGCCAGAAAAATTACCTCCAGGAGCTAACTGATCCCCCAGGACACCATCCAGGTCTCATCAGGAACGTGCCCAGACGTTGTCTGGAGGGCATACAGGCTCATGGGGGTCATACACACTACAGAGTCACATTATGAGTGGTTGTGATGAAATTCACGCAAGATAGAACAGCCTATGATTTCAAATGTTTATTTTGATTCTGAATCCAGCCCTCAATCAGTTTGTGGTTTTAGTTTCCATTTAATCGTTGTTGTGTCATTTTGTTCTCAACAAATTACACAATGTACAGTAAAGATTCAGATTTTTAATACATTTTGTTCATCAAGACCTGATGTGTGATTTATGTGTCCCCTCAATTTTTTTGAGCAGTGTATATCTTGGGGTTCTTCCAATACAAGTAAAGCAACTCGCCTCGTTCACCTGATTCACCTTGAAGGTGGCTCTTACGTGTGTAATTTGTTTCTACCGCTAGAGGGTGCTGGAAGGCTTTAATCTGCACGTTGATCTCACCAGTTTTTCTCTAAAGACTCAAGAGGGCACTGTTAATAGTTAATGTGAGACGCGACTTAGTCCACTACTGCCAAACAATGAGCATGTAATTTTTTCAAACTTCAAATCATGTAGACATGAGAGTAATGATGTGTGTACTACTATCATAGCAATATTTAAAACAAATGCTACTATTGTTTATGAAATAATCATTCAGTGTTTCTAAAGCCAATTTCACCATGTTGCTCTGTCCCTTGCCACACAACATCCATGAACTGGCATGAAGCTACAACAGTCTCATGACACCCTCTCCTAAACATCTAACATAACAGGCCAATATCTTTCCTTGCCGATATAATTTCACTGAGTCACTGTATTGTCCCAAAATAAACAGCAGCAACAACAACAATAACACACCCTAAACACAGGCACCAATGCAAATGTATGTAAATGATCTAGCCCCGACCAGACGGAACAAGATTTGTCCAGCCTAATCCTGAATGAGCGGGTTTGTTTGCTCACTTTCAATTGTCGCACGTGTGTAACAATGAATTCCAGAGAGAGAGAGAGAGAGTTGACTGTCGACCAGAGAGGAGGGTGGGGTAAGTGCACAAGCAGCCAATCTCTTTCTCTAATTTGTTGGGGTTCAACCCATTTTAAAACAGACCTGAGATGGGGACAAATTGGTAGAATGTCAGTAAACAGAGTTTAAACTGCACATTTTGCTCAGCCAACAGAGGCATGGAAATCATTTGAGCAGTATTGGGAGGTGTGGGTCCTAAAGGTATCCGTGGTTACTACGTTATATAACCAAGCTAATTTTGATATACTGGAACTTTCAAATGTGTTCTGAGAACCCCTGATGTGGTTTACTGAGACCATGTGGAGAGACTTTTCAAAGTCCAGTGACAGCTGCATAGCGTTCATTGGTCAGTTGTCTGTGTGCGTTGCTTAGTCATATTACATACCTCAGGATGAAAATAAAAGTTGGTTAACCAGTAAAAAGTGTTTTTTCGCTTCATTTACAATATGTATTCACCTGATATGACATTTTACAATGTGCTTGTAAATTTCCAAGTACACATTTTAAATGATATCTCATAAATGGCCATGGTGTTGTGGGGTTTTATTACATCTGAGAAGTATGGTTTGTGGGTCTTAGGTCTAAACTTTCTAGAGATAGGGAAGTACAGGAGACATTTGATTAGAAAATTTGACAAATGTCATCTTAAAAACTAATGTGAAAAGGCCTTAAAAATAAAACATGCTAATTGTGGTGGGATTCTCTCACAACATACTTGTTTATTAACAAAGGCCAACTTTGACACATTGTTCTACATAATAAATTCAGAGCTAATGTCTGGAGAGAGAGATTACGCCTTTAAGGCCTATAAAACCATTTATACAAGATGGGAAACTGGGTCTCAATCACCAGTCTTTGCTGTCTAAATATCACCCTGTTTCCTTTGCACTACTTTGACCACAACCTTTTAAATTTGAATTGAAATTGTTACTTAAAGGCATTTCATTTCAGTTCCTGCAATTAAACTGTCAAGGAGGAATTTGACATTGATTGAAGAGATTGAAGAGAAGTGGAATTTCAAAACACTAGTGGACTAAACACACACACACACTGAAGCATTTACTGTCTGACCAACATTTTTTTAGAACTTATTTGGCTTGTAAATATTCATGTTTTTTTCCAAATCAAAGGTTATTTTAATGAATCAGGGGTGTCAGCCTCTTGGGGTGTCATTCCACTTGTTGTCATTAGCCAAATTAACTCTAGGTATATATGTTGTCATTGATTGGATGCTGTAGGCTAGTGAAGCAAAAGCCACAGAATATAGGCATCAACGATGTAATCATGTGTGTAGCCATATGATTATAAACTACAGTTGAATACACACAGCACAATCTTATCTTTTAGGTACCGGGATGTTATCCTCAGAACCATCGTCAGACCTTAAGCCCGGTTCAGTGGGTCCTGGGTTCCATGACAATGCCCAGCCTCATGTGGCCAGACAGTTCCTGAATCCTGCCATTGACTGGCCCTCACGTTCCCCAGACCTGAATCCAGTTGAGAACCTCTGGGATGTTATGTATCGGTGCATCCAACACCGCCGAGTAGCTCCACAGACTTTCCAGGAGCTCACTGATGCCCTGATCCAGGCCTGGGAGGAGGTCCCCCAGGACACCATCCGCTGTCTCATCACGCCCATCATGCCCAGACGTTGTCTGGAGTGCATACTGACACGTGGGGCCATACCCACTAGTCACATGGAGTTCCTCGAATGAAATTCATGCAAGTTGAAACGGCAGGATTTAAACTGCTTTAATTTAAGTGTTTCATTTTGGAGCATATTTGGAGTTTATCGAGTGTGTTTCTACGTAACATGCGACCTATCATGGCAACGTCCCACTCTAGGCACAATGCCATTTGAATGTGCATGGTACCAGGCTTAGTAGGTTTGTTGAGACCTAATAAATAAACATGTATGTGACTGATCTTGTTACTAAACGTTTTAAAATGTTTTATTTATTTCGAAATATATTTTTTTTCAACCTGTCATGTTGAATGGTGAATTAGTTAGTTCTCATGTCTCCATTGAAACCGACGTTATTGTGAAGCAGCGATGTTTACCCTATTAGCCCATACAGTAAGTACACCAGACTATTTTGAAATGCCATCGTGCGAAAACCACACTCCTCATTACTCTCTCGTGCATTAGCCAAGTAGTAGCCTAACGATGGAAAAGCTTCCATTGATTGACAATCCCGCGGTGATGCGAGCAGATCACACGGAGGACATAGTACTTGGTGGTACTCAGTCGTGTTGCTGGGTAAGAGTAGCCTATAGAATAACGTAGCTGCGTCCTTCCGATCCTTCGCGCCCCGTACTGGATGACTTTTCTAGTACTGCTTGCCGACACTAAATCCAGTATTTTTCCATCAAGTGGCGCGCTGGGTCACGTGACAGAAAAAAGAAAAAAAAACGCTGTCATGTTTGCATCCTTTACTGAGAGCAGCAATGGGGAATAAAATAACTGTTTCAAAATGAATACAAAAGATTCAAACAGGACTACTGTTACTTGGTCCTTGGTGTTAGATTAGCGTTGTGAATTCCGAATGTCCACTACATAAGGTGGACTTTTCCCCTTGATGTCATTTTTGTAACCTTGTGCAGCATTGTAACCACTCCCACTCGTGGCTGGTGGAAAATTACCAGCAACAGGCTCACGAGTCAGGGCGATTGTATTGTGGACTCTCTCCCGCACATGCTGTCGAAAACGTTCTCTTTTAGTATCTTGTGTAGTTTGCACAGTATTAACGGGTGAATTGCATTGTCATGATCACAACAAAAACAGAGTGATGGGTCGGCACCGACTTATAATATTGTTGGAAGGTGAACCATCATTTTGCAAAATACATGTATCATAACGCCCTTCAAGTCGATTGTACTGAGCATTACAAGCGACAGGTACTAAGTAACAAAGTGACTGTGAAATGTAACAAACGCGGACACGTTTGCCGTTCACGTTGTAGGAATCGAAAAGTCCATTCTGCTCGCTCGAAATCCGCCCTCTTTTTCTGACCAGGGGTGGAGCAGTCGCGTGGGCGCCTGGACGAATTGAAATTGATTGACAACGCAGTTACCCAATGCAGTGTACTCAATGAATTCCGTATAAAAAAAAACACCAATCGAAGAGTAAAATGGGCGTGACGTTAGTCCAAATTTTCCGCGGCGCCATCGGCTGAAAACTAAACCGAGATGGAATCTCCCAGTCTGAACCGGTTTCAACCGGTTATGAGTTAGTTGCTTGAGAGAGAAGAGGCGCAAGAATACAACCTCTCAAACGCACCGCTGCAAAATTATTTCAGTAACTAATTAAATTGTAAACCATGGGTTATTTTATTTTGTAAAATGAATCGTAGTATATTACTGAGCGTGCCGTGATTATAGTTGCGGAATCCACATCAACAGTCCTTATCAACCAGCTATCAAAACTCATTTTGGGATTTGGATCCAGCTAACGTTTTAGAGATCCTGCTACTGTAGCGTATTTTACCAAGTAACTGCGATATTGAGTACAATATAACTAACCGAGTACAGTAGCTTGCCTGGCAAAACATAATATTTTTCGACTCAAAGGCTTGGACTTTTGGTAGGTAACTATGTGGTGTAAACTGCAAAGTAGCATTTGACTTGGGTTCATCTTATATCAAAAGAATAACTATTGTAGACTTTGTACATTTTACTTTTGGAATTTTACATCTTACGGGGGAATATCTTTGATAAAGCTACTACATTACTAGGTAAGTTGCCAACTGGTACTCTGTGATGCACTTTACAAAGGATGCTGGTGCGAGGAAAAACTCGCACTGGGTTGGGTGCGAGTGGTGTGGTGATGATAAAAAAAAAACAATGCAGAGGACCGGGCGTAGAGCCAAAAAAATGAATGAATTCGTGCACGCCTTCTTCAGCATCAGCGGATGTTATTCTCTTACAAGCTAACGTTAGCAAGCTTGCTAATTATGCTACCAACGATATACCGTGTCTTTGCGCTGTATGGATTGGTCTGGTTAAGGAGTGATTAGTAGGATCGTAACACATTGCTTTGGTGATATTTCCTAAAGTATCAAGTTAGGTTTAATCTGTCTAATGATGTATTCATCGTACTATTTGTTAAGTCAATAAACTCCACGCGAGGGATCATTGCAAAAATGCTTACTATCAGTGGGAGGGGTTGAAGACGCGTGTCTGTAGTCACGGTGATACAATGGAGCTGAGGTGTCAAACCGGTTCCACGGAAGTCCGTGTTTCTGCAGGTTTTAGCTATCGTTTTTTGCTTGATTGGTAAATTAGGTCACCGATTAGTTAGGATCTCCCTTCACCTAGTTCTTTCCGGTCTCAGATTGGCACCAATTGAAAGGAAAAAAACGGCATATAGTCCGCCATCTGTGGACCGGGTTTGATACCTCTACAGTAGTAGTCGCTGGGTATTTATGGGTGAGCCACATACTGGCATAGATATTTCAATGTTTGTCATTAAACCAACTCCAGCCGTATTAATACCGCAGGTCAATGGTACAGTCTGTTTGGAGACTATGTTAAATAAGCATTTTGCCAAGGTGGTATAGGAATTTCCATCATTTTAGGGATTACTCGGGTAATCTGATTAAGATTGTTGATAGATTTACCAAAATAAAACGGTGTGGAAAATTAACCTGGTTTTATTCTACTAACTGGTAATAGTTAACGGGGTATTGCAAGATGGTAATTACACGTGGGGTTCTTTTTCCGTGTTGTATATCTACCCTGGAACGCGCCCAAAACCACCCAAGTTGGCTGCTATGTGAGGGTGTAGCTATCAATCTAAACTGTTTCTTAGACGGATTTATTTAATTAGACCTCAGGTGATCCTATGTCATGCTCTTCTAAATGTGTCACTGTTTACTGTCAACTTTTAGTTTAGTTTTGAATTCAAAATAGCCACGCCTGTCCGTTGTAGATGTAAACACAGTGACGTCCTGAGGCACGTGGTATGATGGTTTTCTCGGGGTAGCATGAAAACGCCGTAGTATACCAACGATTGTGATTTTCATTGGTGAAATGTCAAAACATAACTCATAAATGGTTGCATGAACGTTGTCCTGTTTTTTTTGTAAAATGAATAAGGGAGTTTTTTTATGGGGTCCTGGCGCTCGTTTTATGCTTCTTTTGAATATTGCTGGCTCCCCGTTTTAGCTTTTCGTACCACTCTGAAGTTGGCTTCAATCGAAAGTGGCGTTATAAACACAGTAATAATTAGCCTGTGTTTTCACGTGTCAGCCTAAATGTTTTAAATCTGTCTATATTAAAAGGTATTAGAACACTGTCTTGTATTGATTGGAAAATATTTGTTATATTCCGGAAACTGTACCATGTTTCCAATGTGCCAAAATGACCGAGCTGCGATTATTACTATTCGACTTGGTAAAAGTCGCACCATCACTGCTTTTACCCGGAGACCTGTCGAGTCATTGTCCGGTTTTCCCTTATCACGCCTCGGTTGCTGGGACGTTTATGGAAGCCTTGTTTCGAAAGTGGTGTGGCTATCAATGTTTTTGTTTATTCATATCTAGGAATCGTTTCTGTGTCATGATGCATATGACTATTTTGTATAAAATGTGCTAGTGGCCAGCCTCGAAAGTTTTTTTGAGTACTGGTCGAAAGGTCCTCACTTTCCCAAAATGTTCCCACTTTTCCTGCAGTTTCAGTACACACACGCACACACACACAGGCACACACACACATTAACTCCTCCTACTTGTGTGTCCCTGCAGAGCTCTATGCCAGCAGTTATGACTGTGTTAGCCGACCATGCAGCTCAGCAGCTGCTGGACTTCAGCCAGAAGCTGGACATCAACCTGCTAGACAATGTTGTCAACTGTCTGTACCACGGGGTCGGAACACAGGTCAGTGGCAACCAGTGTTTCATTACTCAGGTGTTTTGTTTTTGGGTTGTTGTCTTTCTCACTTCCTGTAAGTGGCATCAATTGTCTTAACTGTACATTTGCCCCTTGGGGTATCTAGTGTTGTAATCATATATGCCCCTGGCTAAGCATGCTTGTGGGTTGTTTGTGCCCATGTTTTGACATCTGCATTGCAGCAAAGGATGGCCCAAGAGGTGTTGACCCACCTGAAGGAGCATCCTGACGCCTGGACCCGAGTGGACACCATCCTGGAGTTCTCCCAGAACATGAACACCAAAGTAAGCCACACCCTTTTGGGAGACAGATGGAAGAGGGCCTCAGCACTCTGTAGCTTTGAGGAAGTTGGGTGATGTTAGTTCAAACCACCGGACAGCCTATCATATTGCTAGTATTGTTAATATCTAATTGGGGAGAAAACCTACTAATTTCAGCCTTCATCCTACAAAGGAGTGTAGTCCGTCAGTGACTCCTCTTGTAGGGAAATTACAAAAACATTAAAAGAGGGTTTGAATGATCAAACAAAAAAACATCACACTCAAGAATTGGTTGTAGCCGTCTGCTGTCATGTAGTTCTAGATCTGCCGGGCCTCGTCGCTCCGCCTTTCTCACAAATTGACAGATTTGATTGACTTTTGATTGGCCCTTACCGGAGGGCTGACGTGTTGTTTCAGGTCTGTTTTCTGGTGTTGATGGATTTGGAGTTGTAGTGCTAACACTGACTGTGGCCCTCAACTCTTTTAGCGCTCCTTTGACATCCAGTGTTCCCAGGAGTCTCCTATCAGCAGGAGTCCAACAGGCTGGGCCTCTCCACAGTGACCTACTTTAGATGCTTGGTCGCCACTGGGGCTAAATACCACCTGCATTCCTTGTATTCGCATATAGCTGAAATGGCTACAAACCTGTGCTGGAGGCACTAACAAATCAATTAGTCGGGCAGGTTAGGTGTTCCCTATCTAGGATTTGTTTAATCATCAGATAGGGTCTGGCTTAGATTTTTGTGCTGTACTGAAGTGTGCAAAAGTGCAATATAATCCAAAACTTCCTCAAAGTGATGGTAACGTTTGCCTTTCCCTTTTTTGCTTGCCTGATCAGATTGCTCTTTAATCCTGACATCCATTACTAATGTCTTGAGTTGATCTATCAACAGTATCTTATAGTTTCAAATTCGTAACTTGCCAAAAATGAGGTCTTTAGAGGAAAAGAAAGAAGAAAAGGTAAACACTTCTTGAATTTGTCTAAATTATGCATTCACCTTTTTACATTTATAACAAAAAAAGATAATAATTAAAAGTGCTTTTTATTTTATTTTTTATTTTTACAAAAGCACTTGCTGTGAAGCAATTTTAAACATAATTGATCAGTTGATAACTACCTGCTGCTTCATTTTTTTTTTTCCCAAAGCAATTGATTTGAATGAATTCAAGTTGTACATACTTGCCATCTGCTATTGGTGTTAATCATAATGTTCCGTTATGTTGATTGCTTGTAATAGGAAGAAAAGGGGTGTGTCATCCTGTGCACCTTGACACAGCTAGGCTATGACGGCAGGCCTACACAAGGTCTACCCTTTTGATTCCCTTTGACTCAATTCTGTTAATCAGTTTCTCTTGCATCTGTTTCATTGGGCGGAGGGAGTGGGACGCCGTCGGCCAGTCAGCTGGCTCGTTATGTGAGGTAGTGGCGGTAGTCGGGGGTGACCAACTGAAATTTAGGGTATTTCACCTGTGGGGATCACGACTTGTTCTATTTGTCTCTCCTGACTCCTGTTTTGTCTGTCTGCCCATTTCCTCCTTATACTCTTGCCACCCTAAACCCGTGCCAACCCGTCGCTGGTGATGGCAGTGAGTGGCGGGTCTTGCCCCTCTGCGTTTTAACTTTCGCAACATGTCTTAAAATTTGTACCAGTCAACGTGTTCTTAATGGAAATCAAGAACTATCGGTGTTGGCTTACAGTTGGTAGCCTAAACAGTGTAGTACACCTTTAATCAACTGCTCCTCCCTTGTTTCCCATACCAGACCCCGCCCCCTTGCTTTAAAAACTAACCTTTAAATCTCATGTCAGTCACTGGCTGCCTTTCTCCATGCATTTGAATCACTGATCCCTACAGTTGAAATACTGTCGATCCAAATAACTATCAACCGAATAACAAAAAGTACACTATTTGAGTTGTTTTCATTATTTTTTTTGCTTGAATTCATGAAAGCTTATCATTCATTTGATAGATGACGAGTTTAGAGGACGCGTTAAAACCTGTGGCTGGTCCTGCTGTTTCTCACGAGACGCACCAGTTGAAGATCTAAACCAGCACCGGGTCCAATGTGTTGCCCTCTGCTGCTGGTCAGATGTAACGGACTTTAGAGGAACCAGGGGAGAGAGTAACACCTCCCAGCTAGACCTATTTGGTTTCCACTTGAACCAAACGCACTTCAGGGCTTTGCTTGGTAAAACCAAACTCCAGCTGTTTGTGTACTGGCAGTTCCTAATCAGGTCACAATTCGCCTGTCTGCAACCAACCAACATTCAATACCAAACTGCAGTCTCTAATGCTGCTGGCCATAATGTAACCTGAGACTGTTGGACAGGTGTATTAGGGTTCTTCTGTCTTTCAGTTTCTGGTGTGATCCCTGGGGAACAGCAGGACCGCAACACGGTTTCAGCCCTATAGTGGCTCTTAGAGACCAGAACTAAAACAGTCTTATTGAAATGTTCACACACTAATAATCTGCATGAAACGTGATTAAATCCTATCGCAACATTTGGAAAACGTACATTTAGCGAGGCTCAATTATAATCTGTCTTGACGCTGTTGCTCTGACCTGTACAGCTCTTTGATGTTAGAGGTTGCTATGACCACTGCCCTTATGCTGCTTCTTTCCTTGTGCATTACAGTACTATGCTCTGCAGATTCTGGAGACGGTTATCAAAACACGCTGGAAGATCCTGCCCAGAAATCAGTGTGAAGGTGAGCACCAACCAACCCGCCCTTTAACCTTTGACCCTTTCGGCCTTGCCTGCCAAGCAAGATCACCCTCTCACCCGAGTTGAATTCCCCGGTAATGAGATGTCCGGAAGTTGCGTCGGCTTGTCTTGAAGCATTAGACGGCTGATTCACTGGATGTGGTCTGCTGATTCACTGGATGTGGTCGGCAGATGTGAAATGCTTTTCCGGGTGTTCAGAACTGTCTAGAAGTTAGGAATTAAACCCTTGTGCCTGAGAAGTTGGATCCAGGATGACCCCTGATGTCCAACTTTACACGTTGACGCTTGTGGGGATTCTATTCCGTTTCTGGAGACAGATTTCTAAGACGTGTATTCACTCATTAAGAATTTGAGAGGAGCCTGTGGGGAGAATCAGCTGTCCTTTGAAACATTGCTCCTGACGCCGCAAGACTCCTTAATTGTGGCGGCCGCAGCACTCCTGCACCCCCCCTCCACCCAATAGACGTGCGGTTGCCAAGTTGGTCTGTGTTCCCCTCCAAGCACGCTGGTTTGTGTTCTGCTTGGCTGGGTCCCATTTGCTTCTACAAAAAGGCTGGATTCTGTCTTCTTGGCAGTTCTTCAGAGGGGGAAAAGGGCTCTGGCGTAGCGGGATTGTGGAGCTTCTTCATCTGCGTCTTTAGGGAAACCTGCACCTATGGTCTGTGACCCACTCCAACCCTGGCGTGGTTTAACACCGGGTTGTTACTGACCGTGTTCATCCCCACACGCTCCTGTAGATGCCGGCCTGCTCAGAGGGCCCTCTTGGGGGTGTACTCACACCCTCAGTGGCCACTGTACTTGGTAATCCTGTCTAGAAAGCCGCCAGTACTGAATTCTTCATGGCATGGATTCAACAAGGAGCTGGACACGTTCCTTTGGGGGTTTTAGTACATGCTGACTAGACAGCGTCGTTCAGTCCCTGAAAACTTTCCATTGCATTAAGTTCTTGGTGCTGTGCCGTGGAGTAAATCCAAGACGCTGTCAAGTTCGCGATTTAGATGATGTGAACTTTCTGATGCTTTGTCCGGCGGGAAGCATCCTTTTGAGAGTGAAGGGATACCCATGGTCAGCATCTTCGGTACGACGTTGTTGAATGTGCCATTCCAAGGATGCTGATTGTGTGTTAAGAAAACCCCAGTACAACACCAGCTTATGACTGTCGACATAGCGCAGTAGGACTCCCGCATGGATTTGTGGCTTGGGGTCTGGTCGTCCTCCGCTGACCTCTCGTTGACAGAGGTGTCGCCTGTAGAACTGCCGCTCGCTGGAAAAACTAGATGCTGTCGCGTGTCTAGAATCCCCGGAGGTCAGCGGTTTCTGTGAGGCTAGAGTCCCCACGTCCGGCTCCAAGCATCGTACAGTTGGACCAGGCATCACGCCCGTGCAGATGTCTGATCGGTGCGCTTTGTCTTGAAGCCACGTTGTTGGATGTTTTGGTAAATGTGCAGGTTTTTGAGTATGTTCCCCTCAAGGTTCCTAAGACCAGTCTGGCATGAGTTTAACCACTCCTGCTTAGATACTGCCAAGCAGGTTAGATGTAATGGTGCCTTTGCTCGATCCCTGCCTGTTAATTGTAGTGAACAGATCGTAACATGTCATGGTCGACGGTGTCTGGCTTGGTGATCTACCGTCACTTCACACAGGATAACTGGTTAAGGCACCCTGATGTATATGAGCCTCTGACTTCATTCTTCAACCTTAGTACCAATTATCAACATATGCAAGTACCACCGTGGATGTCCAACTTATTTTGTCAGTGAAAAGAAAGAAAGAAGCCAAATCGATCCAGTGATCTGAAGTTCTGTACGTCCCCGAAAAACTGTCAAGTAGTAAATCTTGGCATCCATTACTTATGACCCCGACTATACTTCCATTTGTGTTGCTAGGCTACTGTCTGACACTACTGCTCCGTCAGGATATGGAGTTCATCAAGCTATGCCTCGGGCTGAATGCTGTTGAGCTCTTTCTATGCTCTGTGCCTTTGTTTAAAGTGGGTCTTTTTGTTTCATATCCTCTTTTCAAACAGAAGTGTGCAATGTTCTTTTAATTTTTTGGTACTTTTGTTGCTTTCTCTTTGGGATGTTTACTGCCATCTACTGTTAAAACCCTTATGTTCATCTGGGATTGAATTGTAATGAAAAAGACAGGAAAACAAGTCAGGTAGTGAAAGGTAGGAAGAAATCAAAGATTTAATGAATGCATTTCTGCTGTTTTGCCTGTATTAGTCATCCCTGTAATAAGGCCTTGTTTTTCATCTATAAAATATTTTCTTCATTCTTTTTTTTTTTTTTATTCTAAAAGTATATTTTTTTTCTAGGGGTTTATTTCTCAATAACCCTTTTCTTGGTAAAAAGAAATAATGACATACATCCACAAAAATGCTTTAACCCCATCTTTGGGCCACTGAGGTCTGGAAGAAGATCTGACAGATTGATTTGGGGGCCTAGTTCCCTTGAACTAGTTGCAGTAGATGACATGTGATGATGTGGGCAAAACAAATACTAATTTAATAAAGAAAATTACAACACAGTTCTGCCTGGGGCGCTTAGACCGCTTTTTAGTTGTAATCAAGAATGTTTTGGGAAAGAATCTATCCACAAGAACCTGGTCTTCATTTGTCCACGAATACACAGACAATCCCAGAGGTATTTGAGAGAATCGTTATCATTTCTGGGATATTTGCCATAATGTATACAACCCTGTTTCTAAAGTTGGGACGCTGTGTAAAATGTAGAGATAAATAGAATGCAGTGATGTGCAGATCATTTAAACCCTGTGTTCAATAGAAAATGGTACTAAGACAACATAATAACTGTTGCGCAGCTGAAATCCTATGTCAAGCAAGAATGGGAAAACTTTGAAAACTACAGCAATTAGTCTCCTCAGAGGAGGAGGAGGGGATGTGACGCAGTGGTAAACGCTGGATGTGACACCGTGGTAAACGCTGGATGTGACACCGTGGTAAACGCTGGATGTGACACCGTGGTAAACGCTGGATGTGACACGTGGTAAACGCTGGATGTGACACGTGGTAAACGCTGGATGTGACACGTGGTAAACGCTGGATGTGACACGTGGTAAACGCTGGATGTGACACCGTGGTAAACGCTGGATGTGA
Source organism: Novumbra hubbsi (assembly GCA_016801125.1). Lineage (NCBI taxonomy): Eukaryota > Metazoa > Chordata > Actinopteri > Esociformes > Umbridae > Novumbra > Novumbra hubbsi. The sequence continues at coordinate 20,920 of JACXGK010008281.1, forward strand.
CACCGTGGTAAACGATGGATGTGACACCGTGGTAAACGCTGGATGTGACACCGTGGTAAACGCTGGATGTGACACCGTGATAAAAGCTGGATGTGACACCGTGATAAAAGCTGGATGTGACACTGTGATAAAAGCTGGATGTGACACCGTGGTAAACGCTGGATGTGACACCGTGGTAAACGCTGGATGTGACACCGTGGTAAACGCTGGATGTGACACCGTGGTAAACGCTGGATGTGACTGCACTGGTAAGGTTGTTGTCCACTGCGTTGGCATTTCCACTGGGGGATGAATTCAGGATCCCTATCTGGGTCCAGGGCGTCATTATCAGGAGAGCTTGAGAACGAGCCGTTCACCAGTCCACACGATCTGCTTAGAAATGGCCGTCCTTGTCATTGCAGGGCTTGACTGATATTAAGTGCTGGGACATATTTTGGGGGCCGGTATTGTTTTGTGTTTTAGATGGAGGGCCACAGGTTTGTAAGAACCGGAGATGTAATTCCATGAGTTCTGTGACACCGAATCGGATTATGTAGTGACCTGTTTCAGCTTCTAGAAGGAACTGTCATCTGGTGTGGGCGACCTCAACGACTCATCTGGTGCTTTGGTCTGTTTGTCTTTTCAGGAATTAAAAAGTATGTTGTTGGTCTGATTATCAAGACGTCGTCGGATGCTACAATGGTTGAGGTGAGTGTGGCTGTAATATAAAAAACAAGCCACGACTAGATTATTATGAGTTTGAGCTTCCGAGGAAGTAGGAATTCAATTGTTACTGTGAAATTATAGGGTTTATGTTGACAGGCTGATTTTTGTATATTTTTTGTTTTTCCCCCAGAAAGAAAAAGTGTATATTGGGAAACTGAACATGATTCTTGTTCAGGTAAGTGTGTGTCCGTCCAGGGGGTGGTGTAAACACGCTTTTGGAACAGTTTCATTTTTGTCTTTGTCTTCACCGTACACTTTCTGTATTATATTGCCTTGATGTGCATCTTGACTGAGGTGCTTAGGGCAAATGGAGTCCAAAATGTGTGTGTGGGTGTGTCCTCTGCTGTCTTTAGCTGCATGAGTGGCTGTGTGTCTGGGAATGAGTCATTCTGAGTTGTCCGTCAATTGGTGCGTGCGTGTGTGTGTGTGTGTTAGTTTAACTGGAAGCAAGTTTCCCCATTTTCATCCAATTGTCAGTTAATACACGGAAATCAAACAATGTTGACTTGTACGTTTTGGACATTTTACTCTTATCAAGAGTGACCAGCTGTCAATACACCACCTTGTGATGTAGCAAAATGTTTGTGTTTACACTTTGAGGACAATGGCTCAGGACGTTATAGTCTGGAGGTGTTTGAAGTGCTTGGACCCAACCCCAGTTTGCAACCCAATTGTTTGTGTGTGTGTGTCTATCAACTGACTTTGTTGTGTATGTGTGTGTATTAACTGATGTGGGTGTGTATGTGTACATTAAGATCCTGAAGCAGGAGTGGCCCAAGCATTGGCCCACCTTCATCAGCGACATCGTGGGCGCTAGCCGCACCAGCGAGAGCCTCTGTCAGAACAACATGATCATCCTGAAGCTGCTCAGCGAGGAGGTGTTTGACTTCTCCAGCGGACAGATGACCCAGGTCAAGGCCAAGCACCTGAAGGACAGGTACACATGGACCCTGACACCCCCCAGGCCACATGGTCACAGATGCATGCGTTTAATATACTGGGTCCCCCACCCGGGAATTGAACCCCCTGTCCAGGCCTTGCTCTCCACTGCCTCCCACTGGTCCACATGAATTAAAACAGATGCTTGTGAGCATGTTCCATGTGTTGTTACTCTCAGTCCTGCTGCTCAGGGGGTCTTCATATGACGGGATCTTCCTGAGTGCTGTTAATCACTGCTCAGGGGGTCTTCATATGACAGGATCTTCCTGAGTGCTGTTAATCACTGCTCAGGGGGTCTTCATATGACGGGATCTTCCTGAGTGCTGTTAATCACTGCTCAGGGGGTCTTCATATGACAGGATCTTCCTGAGTGCTGTTAATCACTGCT
>JACXGK010008282.1:0-10261 GCA_016801125.1 Novumbra hubbsi
TTTTTTTTTTTTTTTTTTTTCCCCCCCCCCCCCCCTCAACTTCCACTTTTTTTTTTAGTTCGTTGGTTTTGAACAAACCGATGACTGTACATATCTTAACTCTACGTAAGGTGGGTTTGGGGTGAAAGGGGGGTGGGGGACCTATGAACAGACTAGGTAGGGAATGAGGTATATGGGGGTGAATGTGTACGTCAGTTGCCATGTCCATGTAAAGGTGGCACGAAGCGGCCAGGCGGCATTAGAACTTTTGGCTGTAAGGAAGGGATGGGGACACACAGACAGTGAGCATATACATGCCCCATCCACAGAAGAGAACAGCACTTTCAACACGCTCGCACTTTTTACAGACCCTAAGCTGCAACTTTCTGTCTTTGCCATGCACGAAGGAGCAGTCCACCGAAATTCATTATCATCCGAATTGAGCAGTGAAAGAATATGTCGACGTTAAGAACATGTCGGGAAACATTCTGAAACAGGAGTTTTGCTTTTTTTTGTTTTCTCTCAATGAGAATCTACGTTTACAAATTGTGCAGTGGGTCGTTACATTGGTTTTCTATAGCCAATCAGAGCTGTGTTTTTCAACCACAGTCAACAAGGTAAAATCATTAAGAAAAAATAAAGAAATACTCCTGGGGAAATAGGTCATCATAACATTATCAATACTACTATCAATACTACTTCTAAGCAAATTTCATATCTTTAAAAAAAGGTGGTATTTAGCAATTTCAGTAATTAACATAGATAGCCACATATATGTATTTACATATATGTACAAACAGATAAATTAATAAACAATTGGCAAGCAAGAAATTGGTGGCATTAATAATTCTCACACACTATCAAAGATGAACAACCAGAAAGCACACACTGAGAAGTACATAGAGGAGGGACAGTTTGTTGGGAACATTGTCACCACCTTCAAATAGTAACTAATAATAACAGCATTATTATTAGTTATTTCTGGATGAAATGCAAATCTATTGTTAGTATTTTTAAAACACAGAACAGGCGTGCAGTCTGGGTGTACGTCAGAGAGAGGTAAGGTAAAATTGGAAATTGTATATTTTCGTTGTTTTAAATATAAAGGTCAATAGCTACTGCATGCTTTAAGTAAGTTGCATTTAGGGAGAGTAATATACATTAACAGTACCGCAAGCTGGGGGTTATGGCATCAGGGGGGGGGGGGTTAAAGGTCACCAGAGGTCATTTTACCAAGGGCTGCAGGATATACTAATCCGGACAGTCAAACATGAACTCTTATCAACCCTCAGGGATGAAGAATGACCATTGGTCTTAACCTAATGAATCAAGTGGAAATTAATGCCTACTTTTAATAAATGTTTTGTTCAGTTTTGTACTGATGCATAACCAACAGCCCACGCTTCACATACAAACAAAGTGTTTAGAGGAAATTCCACAAGAGGGCCCAAGGAGTTGGGCCTAAAAAACACCCCACAGGGACACGACAACAAACATTTACTTTGAAAATAAAAGCCCTCTGCTTCGGGCTCTGGGATAATTCCGCGAGGGATGTAGCCGGATCCGAACGGGTTTTGGTTTACGATCGCGTTTATCACTATCACAGGTAATGTGCTCGCCAATTCAACATTCGTCTTCCCATTGTGCGACTCTGGTAATGTTTTCATTGGGAATCGGCTACCTGCCCTGTTGGATAAACGGCAGTGTTGCTCACTAAGTGACTTCAGTGTCAATCTCCTTCTGCTGTGTATCGTCTCTGCCTTGTTTGCATCCATCCGACCGCTAGCTCCTACATGCTTTAAAATCTAAAAGCTTTCCTGCAAGATAAACAAAACCTTTGCATCCCATCTGAAAAGAGCTGTCTCAGGGTGGGTTTTTGTGTGTGTGTGTGTGTGTGCGTGTGCGTGTGTGTGCCCGGCTGCGTTTTCACAGGCAGTCCAATTCTGACACTGTTCTTCTTCATTTGACCAACAACGTCTTATCTTCTGACACCAGTTTATTTTCAGAGGTGGTGTGCTTGATCACAATAACAATTAGTGGGGGAAAGGGTTTATTCGGCTGTAGGAAGGGAAAGCCAGAGGACCTTCTCGTTTTAGTAAACACTGTAATCCTCTGCATTAACTCTCTTCCCAGCCCTGCACATTTCACAGTGTTTTGCCTCGGTGCAAACATGGCACATTGTAGTGAGTTGGCTTAACGAGACAACGTTTGTTTTGTTTTCCTGGCTAATGTCAAGATGCAGAGGTTTTCTGCAAAGCCTCCATTCCTTTGCGATAAGTCTACAGTGCACTGTGCACCTCAGTCTACATGATGGTACACTGATTGGAAAGGTTTCCTGCCTCCAACCTAATTTTTTATCCCGTGGTTCTACACTGTGGAAAGGAAGCCTTGGGACTTGATTGGTGAGCGGGGTTACGTCCTTCTGACGTCACCCTGTAAATAAAGTGTAGTTTTTTATCCGGCTGGATGAGACAAAAGCAGCTGGAACAAAAGCGTCCTCAGAACCTCACAGCCCCGAGGGGAACCAGACACAAGCGCGGACGATCGAAATCTCAAAGCAGCAGTTTTCTGCTTCCCCCTTCTTCTCTGTTTTGGTCTTCTCTTTGTCTCCCGCTGTTCCTTCCTTCTCCTCTCCGCGTGTGTCCGCCGCCGGTTGAGGCCAGGGAGACGAGTGGTGTCAGGCAAGGTGTGGGGTTTAGCTGCCCCGGCACCCTGGAGGGAGAGCCTGGTTAAAAGCAACCTAACTCATCAGGGGGGGGGGGGTTTCCAAAACATCTAACGGGCCCAAGATGGACATGGAAATGTCTACAGTGTCTTTGTGGAACACCAGAGACGAGTTGACGGATTGAGTGTCAGTATGGGCCGACTAGATGGAAAGAAGTCCAAGTTGTAAGGTAGCGTCAACGTTCTACTTAAATTTGGGGGGGTCTCGGTTGGGGGGGGATCAGCACATAGCAGACAGCCCTGGGTTGGGGGGCGGGGTCCTCCAGTCCCATTCATTTAACCAGCCACCCAGCATCGCTGATAGTTAGTAGGGTTTTTGTCAGGGTGTCCTTCTGTGGGAGTTTGGATGATGGGTCTTAATCTGTCACCATGAGGCTGGGTGCACTCCACCGTCTTCCAGCCGGCCTCCTGAAGCAGCGCGGCGAGTGCCCCTGTCAGCCGGTCGATTTGTCGAACAGCCATTAGGCGCACCTCCCCGCTCCGCTGACACGTGTCAGACGAATAACCTTTAAACTGATCTGGGGCCTGCGTGGAAGTGACAGCCGGCCCAACATGCCCCCCCCCCCCCCCCCCCCCCCCCCCCCCCCCCCCCCCCCCCCCCCCCCCCCCCCCCCCCCCCCCCCCCCCCCCCCCCCCCCCCCCCCCCCCCCCCCCCCCCCCCCCCCCCCCCCCCCCCCCCCCCCCCCCCGGGCCGACAGAGCCACCGATCCGGCCCCCTCGCAGTTGACTTGCCTCTTCGTCAGCCGCCCCTGACCCGTCTGGCGCTGGGCCCGTTTACCGGGCCTGTTTCATTGGCTGGTGATGCGCTAACCGGCTTGTGTGCCTGTGTGCTCGCGTCCCTTGTGTGCCTGTGTGCTCGCGTCCCTTGTGTGCCTGTGTGCTCGCGTCCCTTGTGTGCCTGTGTGCTCGCGTCCCTTGTGTGCCTGTGTGCTCGCGTCCCTTGTGTGCCTGTGTGCTCGCCTCCCTTGTGTGCCTGTGTGCTCGCGTCCCTTGTGTGCCTGTGTGCTGGCGTCCCTTGTGTGCCTGTGTGCTCGCGTCAATCCAGCCGGGGCGAGAGTGAAACCTGTTGCTGAGACGAACTCTTCCATTCCACCTGTCGCTCAGCTTTTTGGGGTGCTTTACAAATAAGGTGAGATGTTCGCCAACATCTAACAGCATTGGTTAAGTGATTAAACGTACTGGATAATTTGATGATTCGCAGAGACAACCCAAGGCAAAATGACTTAACCAAAGGGATTGATCACTAAGAATATATATTGACGATTAACAGAGACGTGAACAGCATGTGGATGTCACGGTTGATCAGCCAGTTTGTCAACTACTCAAGAGGCTTAAGTCTGTCATGAATTATGGCTGATTACAGAGTCAGTTGATTAGGGATACATGCTAGTGGTGTTTTCCACCACGCATCCAACCGCTACAATGCTATTGTGTGTGTTGTAATGGGAGTCATCCCCAAGTAGAGAGCAACCTTTCACCTTCTTGTGGAACTTTCTCAGGGTTCAGGTTTAAACAGTTTTAAAACATAGACAAAAAGCTGACACGGACACAAGACCCCACAAGACAGGAAGCGATACGAGGACAGTGGTGGAGTGTTAAAACACCACGGCTGGCCCTGAACACACAGTAAAAGCGGGCAGGTGGGGTTAGCCTGAGAGCAGAGTTATGGGTGGAGGTAAAACCACACAAAATGGCGACCAATCAAATCCACATGCATTGGCAGGAGGAGGAGTCACCGAGATAGGTACAGGAAGTTTGGCTTCTAGTCTACTGTACATGCCACAAATGCCTTTTACTGGGAGCAACAGATATAGAATAGAAAAACAGATATACTTTGTGGCAATAAAATTATTTTTATGCCATCTGCATTCAAAACAGACATGTATATGCAGAAAGACTGAGTTAGAAGGCGGAGCTGAATGGGGTTTGGTTGGGGTGATGTGGGGGTGGGGTCATTCTTTCACACACAACTTTCTTGAGACAGAATGGGGTGGCCTGCACAAGGCCCAGAAAAGGGATGATGGCAAGAAAATATTTTGTTGCCTTTCATTTCCTATGTTGTCGAAAATGGGGGATGTTTCGGCATCAGCCTTGTCACGGGCAAAAAAAAAACCACAAGATGAATATGAGGAGAACTGTTTTTCATTTTCTTTCAACCACCAAAATGTCATGCGGCACAGGATGAGGCAAAACGGAGGGAGCAGCTCAGTCCTGGTAGATGGACGGATGAGGATGCCAAGTAAACAAATAAATAATGATGAACAACTCCGGAGAACTCAAATCATAGGCAAACGGAACAGAAGGTCAGCGTGGGGTAAAGCGGAGGAGAGATGTCCACAGTATGCTTCACCACACACAAACAGATTCCCTAAAAAAACAACTAATGAAAAGCAATGTCATGCAACTGTTAAGAAAACCAGAAGCAGGGGTACGAATGGATGAATTTCTGTGTCAACTTGGTGAGATGTCTATGGCAGTATGTATGGTTGTATGGTTGTGTAAGTCTAAATGTAGTTTAGTATTATCATCACTATATGAGTGGGCCGGGGGTACCATGGTAACCGAACTCTGACGATAACACTTTATTTGGATATAGTAGATGCTCTACCGAGTAACATTTTAACAAATAATCTACTAATCCTAGCAGTAAACCAAGACGTAACCTTTCTCCTGACCCAGAATGTAACCTTCATTCTGAACCTAAACCCTCAGCATTGATTACCGATCATTATAGTTCATAGTGTGACCATCTGTTAATTACCTAGATAGGACTTTCCAAATAAAGTGTTACCATTCTGACAAACTATTTCATAGTATACTGCAGTTACATTTTGGTTTTGAGAATACTTGGGATTAAGTTTTAACATGACGTTTTTAAAGTGAAACTTTTAAATTGTTCAAGCTGTCAGCCATGTCCATTTCATTAATTTTTTTCCAGGGTAAATAAAGACGTTGGGAGTTTCATGCCACAAGATAACATGAAGTTATCATATGCATGGCTTTGCAGAGGAAATTACTTTCTCTCTGACTATAGTCAAATAAAAAGGACCTCATACCCCCCCCCCCCTCAAAAAACAGAACATTACTGCAAAAATGTAAGCCCTCAGCCCCCGTTGCGATAATACTACAAGGTGACAAATCGATAGAGATTATAAACTGCAGAATTACTAACTAATCCCCTGTTTGCATATTCACAAAGTTATTGCAACATAGAAATGTTAAAAATATTAAAAAAATCTCAAATTGCCGATCATTTATCTTCTACTAGGAAAAACAGTACAGGACAATACATTGTTTTCAATTGGTCTTAATAGATTCTGCTTCACATTGCGCTGAGTGTAAAGTGGACATATGTTTCGTAATTAGCTTGGGCATACTTAGGGAGATTAGTAAGGCATTAATTAGTGTTCTATGATGGCATTTTGAAGGACAGCCCAGTAATTAAAAAGCTTTAGCTCGCTAGTGAATTACTTCTACAGGGCTTCGGGGGGGAGGGGGGGTCCATCACCAAAAAAATCTCACGGTTCTGCATCAATATTTAAGGTATTATAGACAAATTGCTATTTATTTATTTTAGCAAATTTTCATGGCATGCAGGTTGAGTGGTTAAGGGAAACATTTTCAATAGGGTTAACACAAACGGCTAAATTGAGGTATTAATTCTGAGTGTTGAAATGCTAGAACCCAAACATTTGTTTAGGCTGGCAGTTTGTAGAGTGACCTGCTAACTACATCTCCAGGGTTGACGGTTAACACCATGTGCTAGGAAGCATTTTTGCCAAATTGGTGGGTGCTGAAGAAGTAATTTTTAGGTGTCCTGGACAAACATTAGAATTTCAGAATCAGAATAGTTGTACTTGATGTGACTGAATTACACTATACAAAATATTATTACTCTATACAACAAAAATTGCCCATACAATGGTGACTTAAATGTATGCACTGAATCAGACAGAATGATGCAGTAGTTATTCTCGGTTAAATTCTATCTGGGTTTTATTATTCTCACACGCCAGACAACATGACTGGCTGAGCTTTGGCTGAGGACATGATTGACAGCTTGATATTAAAACCCCTAAATCCAAATTGTCTCAAAACAAGTGAAATGTTTCCATTTAAAACGCACTTGCGTAAACCTGTAGTATCATGTGTTATTATTGTGATATAGAAGGAGCGAGAGAAAAACGATGCACACAGAAATTGGAGGATATCTGTTCTCTATTAGAATGTCTCAGGTAAGGCAAGCCTTGGACGTATAAGGATACAGGGGAACAGACGGGATAGAGGAGGAAAGGCTTGGGACCGGTGCAGTTAGTCTGCCACACATCACAGTATCTATGCTGAAAGCACTTTGTTCTGTAAAAGAATCTCAAAATGTATCCTCTGTCGAGAAGACGCACACACGGATAGCAAGGAACATGTCAACCATGTAACACACGACGGATACATTTTGAAGCATCAGTGTGGACGGATCAACATGGAGCTTGATACTAATTTTGCACTTTTGACTGAAAGTTTGCTCTCTTTTGAATGCTGAGAGAACAAAATTAGTATTAACGCTTTTAACCATGTTAACGACCAACCATTGCCCCATAGCTAAGTGTAACTTGTATCAGAGACTAAAACAATATGACTGACTAGGCCTGGGTTATAACTTTACCCTGCATGTGATGGGTCTGGAATTATGTGCTGTATGTACGTATATGCATGTGTGTGGGTTTACTAGCAGTTTGAAACGTGAGCATAACTTAAAACTTGAAGTGACTTTCTTACAGAGGGCATGCTAAGGATATTTCCTTACTTTCATCTAATTCCAAAGTGCTTAGAGCGCTTTCAACTTTCCATATAGCTGAAACCTCCAACTCATACGCTACTATAGCTATCTCTTGGTGCTTTTAGGAAGTCTTTTGAAGTTACACTTTAGGCTCCCATGAGACATGATGCTCAGAGGAGAAGGATCCTCGTTTTTTGGTTTTGGTTGCAAATCAAAGAAACGGAAGAGAAATGGACCGGTAGGTCTGAGCAAGCAAGACCCCACACACCCAACCCACCTGCGTGTCCGGAATCACACTCCTCCAGGTCCTCGTCGTCGCTGGAGCACTCCGCCGAAGACACAATGTCATCCGTCGTCTGGCGGTTAAAGAGACACGCGGAGACACAGGGACAACAGAGAAACGAGACATGTGCAGAAGGGGTGAGAACAGATCATACCACGGAGAACTCATTTAAACAGATAGTGGGCACAGAGGGCTCCAGCAGAAGGCATTCTGGAGAACATCTAGACTCCAAACATGGTTGGACATCTGTGCTGCACAGGGAGGGTGGACTTAGAGGAGAGGAGGACTGTGCTAAAAGTGCAGAAGGATAATCACAATGACAGATGTTTGACTCGATGATGAACTGGGGGGAGTTTCCCCAGTTGATCACCAAGTTTCCACAGTTTATCACGGATTACTGTTGGATTGTGGGATTGCTGACTCTTTCGGACACCAAACAAGCTACTCGCACCTGAGCAGTCGAAGCTAAGTACAATCATGCCTTCTCACTGTAGCTGCTGTAATTTTAACATGAAGGAGAACTATCGTCTTCAGGTTTAAATAGCAAAGTTAGAGGCTCGACTTCAGACGCAATTGTCAGGCAAGGATTACGTTAGCGTAGAAACGGATATAACAGCGTCTCTGCCACCAGGCAGAAACAATAGCGTTGTTAGTCCCTCGGCACAGCCCCTGCAGCCAGGCAATAACTTTCTCTTGGTAACTGGGAAAAAATGCAGCAGACTAGGGTTATACCTGGGTCGCTGCTAGAGCCTACCGAGATTTTCAACAGGTTTTCGCCCCTGGATTTGGAGTCAAGGCCAAAGCCGTCGTCGGAGGGGAATGATCGGCAGGCATTTTCTACCGGTGGCCCGGAAAAACCTAAAACCCTAGTCATCGGCGATTGCATTACCCGCAGTATTAGACTGAAGAATCAGCCAGCGATCGTACACTGTTTACCGGGGGGCAGAGACACCGACGTAGCCGCAAATCTGGGGTTGGTGCTAGCGAAGTCTAAAACTGGCAAGTATAGGGAGTATAGAGATATTGTTATTCACGTTGGCACCAACCACGTTAGGATGAAGCAGTCAGAGGTTACGAAGCAGAACATAGCATCAGCGTGTAAACTAGCTAGAAAGATGTGTCAACATTGAGTAATTGTCTCTGGCCCCCTCCCAGCTAGGGGTAGTGACAAGCTTTGCAGCAGACTCGCGCAACTCAATCACTGGCTGAAAACGGAGTTCTGCCCGTCGCAGGAGGTAGAGTTTGTAGATAACTGGCTCTCTTTTTGGGACTCTCCCAGAAATAGGGTCAGGCCTGATCTGCTGAAGAGTGACGGACTCCATCCTAGCAGGAGTGGTGCTCCTCTTTTGTCCAGGAACATTGACAGGAGTCTCACTCCTATATCCTCATCATGAGATAGGGTGCAGGTCAGGCTGCAGGCTGTTAGACAGCCTGCTAGCCTAGTGGAGTCGGTCGATAGCATAGCCAGAGCAGTTAGCCTAGTTTTGCCTATTGTGACTGTTACTCGTTCCAGACTAAGAAAAGTAAAACACGGTAGTGCAAACACTAGCAACCTTATTAAGATAAAGCTTTCTTCCATCTTGGTCATGAATGAAAATGATTGTCTTACATCACATCTTAAAATGGGACTCCTTAATATAAGATCCCCTGCTTCTAAGGCAATTGCAGTAAATTAGTTAATCACTGACCACAAACTAGATGTCATTGGCCTGTGTGAAACCTGGCTAAAGCCTGATGAATTTATTGCCTTAAATGAGGCCTCCCCTCCTGGCTACACTAGTGATCATATCCCCCGCGCATCCCGAAAAAGTGGCGGTGTTGCCAATATTTATAACACAAAATATAAATGTACTCATAAACACATAGCTGATTTTCGTTCTTTTGAGGTTTTACTTATGAAAGTGAACCAGGCTGAAACTTCGCTATTCATAGCTACCATTTACAGGCCCCCCGGGCCTTACACAGTTTTCCTTAGTGAGTTTCCCGAATTCTTGTCTAACCTTGTAGTCATGGCAGATAATATTCAGATTTTTTGTGATTTCCACATTCATATGGAAAAGTCCAATGACCCGCTTCAAAAAGTCTTTGAAGCCGTAATTGATTCAATGGGTTTTGTTCAACACGTCTCAGGTCCAACGCATTGCCACAATCATACTTTACACTTGGTTCTGTCACGAGAAATTGATGTTGTGGATCTATTAATTCTTCCAAATGACCCTGGAATTTCAGACCATTGTCTTATCACATTTAGCGTTAATTTAAAAAAACAAATTGCACCCAAAAAAATTACTTTTACCATTCGTAATATACATTCTCAGACTACAAATAGATTTCAGACTATTCTTCCAGTTTTGCTCATTGATGACAGTGCAAACAAATCTGTAAATGATCAAAATGAGGATTTAAACTCAAAATTGCGCAAGAATTTGGATAGGGTTGCACCGGTAAAAACTAAAGAAATACGAAACAAGAAACTTGCTCCCTGGTATCCAAACAATACT
>JACXGK010008282.1:10361-22977 GCA_016801125.1 Novumbra hubbsi
TTTCTTCTTTGAGTAGAACTATTTATTAAAGTCAGAAGACAGGTCAAACATTGTTCCATGTAGCTTTCCTTTTGTTCTAATTACTGTTCTCCTTTCTTAACCTTTTCTTTCTCCTTTCTGTGTTCTACTCATCTGAAGTTCTGTCGTCTCAATGTTCCGATGTTCTGGTGTTCTGATGTTCTGATGTTCTGTTGTTCTGATGTTCTGATGTTCTGTTGTTCTGCTGAAAACCATGTGTTTCCCTAGCCAGCTGCTTGCCCTCACCTTAATTACAGGCTTACTTATATAACCTGTGGCTGCATAGTGCCCCTTGTGCCCAAAACAATAAACAACACAACTACAGATAACAAATGGGTAAATGGCTTCTACAATACTAGAGCATACAAGCAAGCCTCCAGAAAGTTGGAGCGAAAGTGGCGCTCAACCAACTTGGAAGTATTTATATTAGCTTGGATAGACAGTACAGTACAATACAGAAAAGCACTCACATCTGCGTGATCATCTTATTTTCCGAATCCAAATTCCAAATTGTCAATTAGACCCGATTCCAACAAAATTACTTAAGGAGCTACTCCCAGTGCTAGGTCCACCAATGTTGAACATAATAAACTGCTCCCTGTCCTGAACTTTTTGCTTTTAAACTCGGAAAAAACAGAAATGTTAATTTTAGGACATAAGAAACAAAGAGCTCTGTTGGGAGATCTCACAATGACCTGGACGGTTGTATAGTCATATCCCAAAAGAATGTGAGAAACCTTGGCGTCACCCTCGACCCTGACCTCTCTTTCGATGAACACAAAAAATATATCTAAAGCTGCATTTTTTCATCTTCGGAACATGGCTAAAATCCAATTTTATTTATCAAAAACTGATGCTGAAAAACAAATCCATGCGTTTGTTACTTCCAGACTAGATTATTGCAACGATCTAATCTCCGGTTACCCTGATAAATCAATGAATAAACTTCAGTTAGTGTTGAACACGGCTGCTCGAATTTTAACTAGAACAAAAGAATTTGAGCACATTACGTCAGTATTAGCTTCTCTACATTGGCTGCCTGTCAAGGCTAGGAATGGTTTTACTGTTGACCTATAAAGCAGTACACGGACTTGCTCCTGCATATCTCTCTGAAATGATCCAGCCATATATACCTACACGTGACTTAAGATCGCAAGATGCAGGCCTTCTGGTCGTACATAGAATTTCTAAACAAACAGCCGGAACCAGGGCTTTCTCACATAGAGCTCCGCTACTGTGGATTAATCTGCCAATTGCGGTTAGAAATGCAGACTCTGTGGCAATTTTTAAGTGTCTACTAAAGACGCATCTTTTCAGCATGGTATTTGACTAGTGTAGCATGGCCCAGGGGTTGTAGGTGACCGGAATGGCTCGATACTGTCCACCCTTGCTGTCTTGCCAGGTGGGCTCTCATCTCCACTGGGATGCCTGCTCTCCAATTCCACTTGAGGGCGGAGTCACTGGCTTGCTGCTGTCTGTCCTTTGCGCCCCTCGAGCAATTGAAATGAACTCTGCTGGCAATACTCTGCCTATATATGCATATAGGGTGGTTGCGGTTATTCAATGTCCCTTTGGCTGATGCCTGGCAATGTGGCGGATGGATTTCTTGCCTGTTGGGTCCTGTCCGAGGCCTAAATAGGGCCACAGTGTCACTGGACCCCCCGGTCTCAGACAAAAGTTTTATGCTGCTATATTATTGTGCAGGGGGAGCAGGGCCAGTTCTCCTCCAAAACTCTATGTCCTCCTCCTTAACTCTAAGGAATGCACTGTTTGCTTCAATCCTGTTGTTGCATGCTCACTGGGGTTTTAGGCTGGGTGTTTTTTGTAAAAGCACTTTGTGACTGCTGATGTAAAAAGGGCTTTATAAATAAATGTGATTGATTGATCACTGAGTTCCCCCAGATGATCACCACATTCCCCAGTTGATCACCGAGTTCCCCCAGTTGATCACAGAGTTCCCCCAGTTGATCACCACGTTCCCCCAGTTGATCACCACGTTCCCCCAGTTGATCACCACGTTCCCCCAGTTGATCACCACGTTCCCCCAGTTGATCACCACGTTCCCAAAGTTGATCACCAAGTTCCCCCAGTTGATCACCAAGTTCCCCCAGTTGATCATCACGTTCCCCCAGTTGATTACCACGTACGCCTAGTTGATCACCAAGTCAAACATCTGTCATTGTGTTTATCGTTCTGCACTTTCGGCACTGTCCTCCTCTCCTCGTCCAGATAATTGTTTTCCTCATAGCGCTCCACCGTTCCTTCCTCACATTATTTACAACCCGCTCCTCCTCAACTCCCTCCGTAATCAATGGTGTTTCGGGAAGCACCCGGAGCTGCAGATCAGGCTTGTCCCATAGAAACGCTGTGATTTGTGCTGTTGTGTGCTGAGTTGTGAGTCCCAAATAGTGCGCCAGATTCTATAGCAACCCGACCAAAAGTGGCACCCTGAGTATGACAATAGGGTGCCATTTGGGCTGCAGGGTGTTGGAGGCGCTCAGTGACCGTGTGGATTATCAGACAGCCCATAGCATCCCGCAGCACTGATTTATCCCATGGCCTCGCCCCCTCTCTCGGGCCCAAGGCGGGGAGGACGTAAGGGTCGTATTTCAGCGCGGTGGGGAGCGCCGAGCACTCTGTGCTTGGCGGCCAAGAGGCGTTTATTAGAAGGGATCAGCAGGGCGATAAAATAAGAGGTGTCACAGAGCAGGGTTATGAAATCACAATGCTGATTGAGTTTGCAGAGCCGGACCACGCCGCCTGGCTCTAAATATCATTGAGTTTGACAGAGCTGGACCACGCCGCCTGGCTCTAAATATCATGGAGTTTGACAGACTAATGGAACGTGGCGGCTGCTGCCTCCGCCACCTCCGCTTCCCCCAGCAGAAGACGGGCTGGCAGCCAGCCTCACGAACGCCCTGATATGGTGCGGATCATAGCCACACTGCCGGACATTTAGCAGGTCCATTGATTCTAAATGAATTCCAAATGGAGAGACGATATTTACATAAGTATAAATGTGGTGTGCTTGCAGGATTGTTTATGTCAACATTTTTTACAACTTTTAAGTTGGGAAAGCCAGGTTATATGAAACAATGTTGTTTAGTTTTTAATCTGTGTTTGAGTGAATTGCTGTTCTGGCCATTAACATACTCTTACATATATATTATTTGTAATGTGCAAAGTTGGTTGGGTCTCTCAAGCTTGAATAGTTCAAGATAAATATAATTTTATAATTAACGCTAATTATGCCAATTACACTGATTCATGCCTTCACAATTTAAACACTTTGAAGATGGGATAGCCTAAACAATATTGTCTCTAGCTTGAGGGCTCACATACTTTAGTTTTATGGTTCATTTAAAACATTTTGAAAATGTTTATAATAATAGTCAATTAAAATGTAATAATTAAGTTGGTCATTCTGAGAAAAGGATGCACACAGAGAAAATACAGTTTCTGCAGCTTGAATGGTTCAAGAGATACTGTAATGGCAGTCTGGACATTTGAACGTTGGTTTTGAGTTTATAACATGTTTCGTTTCGGCTCTAGAGCAGGCTAAAGTTAGAGAAATCTAAAGTTGTGCTTTACTTTTGGCAAGCACACCTAATTAATCATGGAGGAAAGAAGGTAAGATAATCTTTATCGCTGTAAAATATTTCCATTGAAGTTACAGTGTATGTGTAAAAAGGCAATTTTTTGCTTACTGTTTATTTTGATCACAGGTGCAGAAAAGGATGCACTCAGAGAAAATAAGAAAACCAGCCCAGACTTGAAGGTCTGTTCCACCTATTTCAACCTGTCCCCTCACATCTCCACTCCGGATCAGACTAAACCTTTGTACTTCCTGATGGAGCTAAATTGGATACATTGTTTACGTTTTGAGCTAAACACATTGTCTTTTTTTCTCTGCAAAACATCCCTCTGCCAGAATCCATCTACTCGTATGTAGCCTTTGGTTAGCAGAGGATCCACCTTGTTTTCCTCGCCTGTTCTTCAAAACCCCTGACGGCAGAGATATGAGTTAAGGAACAAACGTCCAAAGAGGACCTTTACGATTCTGACAGACTGCCCAACGTGTCCAAGGGAGACATGGGCCATCATAGGACGACATAATAGCACAAATGTTCTCTCAAAACAAATCCCAGAACCTGACATCAGAAGGAACCCATGACTGGGCTCTAGAACAAGCCCACAACGGGCCCATAGAGGTGTGGCTGGCCACCATGTCACAGGCCACAGTGTCTTGTCAGCAAAAACAAAGATGGCTCCCTGCCTGGGACATCAATCTTTCACTGGGCTTTGTAATCTCTTCTCTGTTTCTCTCTCTAACACGACCACACACAGTCACACAGAGGCTGGAAGGCTTGCAGAACCATAGTACCGAAACAGAGTAGACTTGAATGAGTCTGAGGAAAACGGTGTTGGCTCCTAGAGGATTACACAGTTTTCAATCAGGTGAAATCACGGGCCAGTTTCTGAATCACCAGATGTTTATACTTAAAGTAAAATGTGCAATTGCTTTAACTGAGACGTTGAAATGGTCAAAGCTTACAAATATCCCACACCTTTATTCTGATGCAAAACCAGTGAACTGATGGCTGCATTTTGAATCATAAACCTTTTGGTGGAAAGTCCGAAACATCAATAAGCACAATGTTTGCTAGGTAAGGGGAAAAAACTGCTGAGAATCTCACCATTTTCAAAGGCAAAATGGACTGTGCACTGAAGAGAGTTGGAGAGAGTGGAGTTGCTTGGCGGTACTGTACGATGTCGTGTGGAATAATCATGTTGATGGCCGGCAGGACTACAAAAAGGGATTTCACAGCTGGAGAAATCCAATTCTCAGGCTAAATCTCCAGAACATGGAGTGGGATATATTTTGGCAGCAAAGTGATTTCTTTTTACTGCAATTATTCTGAACAAACTGTCTCATTTTCATTTCAGAAGGCAAGGGTGTTGTAGCGGAGTGTGTGTGAGGCTAAGGATATTACAGGGTGGCTGTCGTTGTGTGTGTGTGTGTGTGTGTGTGTGTGGTTGCTTTGTATATGTTAGTAAATAATGTAGAAAGCTTTAGACGCAGAAAGTTTTACATAGGAACTTTATGGGATATATTCAAGCCCTAAAAAACACAAACCAGCAATAGACTAGGACCACACTTTTACTCTATAAAATCTTGACCTTTGACCTGAGTATTCTAAAAAGATCCCATCTATATATAGACTGTCTTGTGTCCATGTTCACATGCACAACCCGAAAGAAAAAACACGTCCCGCAGCCAAGCCATTCTGGTAGTGGTGATAGTAATGTTAAAAGAGGCTGGAAACGGACCATCTCCCAATCAGTATTTCTAGAAGTCTTAGAATCTCAATGCAGCAGGTCCATTATCAAACCAAGCCTATAATCACCACGGTAGAAGCAACTGAAAAAATCACCAGCTACATCCGCAATCAGGCCTGACCCTTCAAAAAGGTGTCAAATTAATCACATTCGGAGCAAAAATATTGAGCTCAAAGCGAATGCTTTCAATTCCGCTATTTCTTGCACGATTAACTACTTTAACACATTTCCGTCCGTCCTCATCGATACTTATCATGTTCACTTTGCGGATGATAAACGTCAGAGTATCCGCTGAAGTTGATTCGCACTGTTTGGAGGCACGGGATTTGAGGTGCCCCCTCGAGTTGGAGCATGACAGCCGCGTCGAATGATTAAGGCGGTTCTGTTGGAAAACAGGAAAGCACGAGTTTCATAGGAACGCGACGGGCGTTTTCACACGTCCTACCGTCTGTCTCACACCTGAGCTCAGCAAGAGACCGGCTGACAGCGTGTGGCTGTGAAAACACTGCAGCACACGCGAACTGAAGCACTGAGAAGCTCCTCAGAGCCAATTCAGACACAACAGTAGCATGGTCGACCGCCTCCGTGTTTTCTTCAGAAGGCTTAACAGAGTGGAAGATGAAGACAAAAAGAGAATATATACGTTCGAAAAGGTCCAACGTCACAGGTGGAGAGGAAAGACTGACTTGTCAATACTGTTGGTGAATCTGTTGCCAGAACCATGTATTTTGGACTACTGTGGACCTGTGGTCTGGGTGAGCCCTTACGTATACAATATTAAAAGGAAAATGTTCTTTGATTATCCTACACTTTGAAACTCTAGGGGACCCCGTAAATTCTTTAAGAAAGAATGTGAAAGGATATTTTAATCAACTGTTCACACTTATGAACAGTTGAACATCCTGCCCGCTGAAAAATCTACTTCAGAATGTCTCCAAATGTTTTTTTGACAAAAATGTATAAAAAAGGGGGTCTTTTAAGAACCTTTTTATAGTGTTCATGCAAGAATTTACAGGGGTTCCCCCGGCTGATTCAATGTGAAGACCCCCTTAAGGACCCCCCAATAGCCTTTTAAGTGTAGCACTACACTGAGCAAGAACAGCACACATAAAGCACAACAGGCTCTGGGCTACAACCCTGGGTCCTTTGTTAATTGAATAGGCGGTACGGTCCGGTTTTAGCACCTAGGGGAAGACTGTGTTAGCGTATTCATGCACAGTGTGACATGTCACAGAGCAGGGGCTGTTACACATTACACCTAGACTGATATTGAACAAACACCCTGTTCCTGTCTCTGGCCAGGGGGAGCGAGATAGGAGGGCTGGGAAACACTGACGTAAAAGACAACAGCCTCCAACCGCCACGTATCGTCTAAGCCATCAAAACCCAATTTTCCTCATTTTCAACGCGACAGCAGAACCCCCACGGCGAAGCGATTGCTTTCGGGGAGCGAAGAACGAAGGAAACCATGAATCCATCAGCTGTGATCTTTTATGCTCGCTGATCATCTGCACGGATATCCTCCAGCGGTGTGAGTTGTCGCCTTGGCGATCAGAATGGCCACGCAGCGGAGGAAGGGCAAATGTAAGACACGGAAATCAGAAGCATGTTCCTGTTCCCTGGAGAACGTTGTCACAGTAACCTTGAGCTCCTCTGTGGTTCTGAGGGGGGGGGATTTTTCCCCCATATATATTTCATGGGTTATAAATACATACGATAAGCAGGGTGCTTTTTTTTATGCCACAAGCCCAAGGCGTGACCCCGGTGAAAATGACCTGGAAAACTGAAACTAGAACCCTCCCCCTTTTCCGTGTTTTCCCCTCCCTCTCTCTCGCCTCCCGTACACAGCTCCCATCCTCCTCCCTTCCCCCTTTTCATCTCCCACTCCTCTCCGCCTCTCCCCTCCAGGTAGTGGTCGTGTTCCCGTAAAAGCGCCCGCGTCGGTTGGCTCGTGCCTGGTCCCGCGTTATCGTGTACGATCTCGGCTCTGACTGGACGACAGGGGAGAGGGCTTGTATTACAAGGGGGATCGATGGCATTCGGCCATATAACTATCAATAGGCCGCCACAAGCCTTCTCCCTCGCTCTGTCTCTCCTTCCAGACAGATGAGAGGTGGATGCAGTCGGTCTAAAGTTGGGGGAGGGGGAGTATGTGGTGATCCGTAAGCTATTAACAGTTCCACAAAAAGTCCTATTCTTAGGTGCGGACGGTGATGAGTGTACAGTCATGCCCTAGCGCGAAAATACGTTGCAGACGATGTGGGGCTGTATAAGAATGTTTCTGCCCTGAACCGAGATGCACAGAGACCCTTGCAGATGCTCTTTATTCCAGCCAAATTAGTTCTTATGCCTACTCTCAATTCAAAGCTGTGCGCTAAGTGATTTCCGAGATCAGATATTGATATTTCCAACTTGCCACCCTTGGTGGACCCTGTTCCTTTCCCTTTCCCTCTCCTTTCTCCTTCCTTCTTATTCCGGACCTCCCTGCGGTCAGCATTATTGTCGCGCTCAGGTCATGAATAGCACGAGCGTTGAATTCATTTATTTTTTTAAATGAATTTGTTCACACTGGCCCTGGCATTTCGGGTTTCGGTGGGATAGGTTTGTGTGGAGTATTGATGCCCCGCCCGGGCTTCTGTACACAGAGCAGAGCGCTCAGAGCCGGTCGCTGGCTGGCCATGTTGAGTGTCAGTCCCAAATGGCCCTGCATTCACTGAGTAGCGCACTACTTATGACCGGAGCCCTATGGGCCCCTGGTGTGCGGCATTGGGAGCAGGGTGCCATTCTGGCCAGCCCGGCACAGTGCAGTCTAATTGGCCAGTCGGCCTGTAGGCGGCCCGTATCAAACAGGAGTCGTTTATCTTCCCTGCGTAAAAGGAAATGGTCTGGGCCTTGGTTCTTAATCACTGAACCTGCTGCCGTGTGGAACAAGGTCATGGAGGGGTGGGGGTGGTGGTGACCAAACCCTCAGGACCAGGAGCGACAAAGGGAGGGGGGATGTAGAGAGGGAGGAGGGCGACATTCATCCGGTGCTCCGCAGCGTGACCCGTGCTGCAAATGAATGCTACACACGGTGCTCCCAACGGGTCAGTACCGGGCTCCAGGGTTCAGGGGAGAGTCCGGTTACCACCTGGGATTTCCTGCTCAAAGAGACGCGAGCAGGAGATCAGGGAGAGAGGACCGAGGCCACCGGCAAATGAGGAGAGAAGAGGGCAGGACGTGCGAAGGAGAGAGGATGACGGCATTTCCCTCCGTTAGTGGGAAAGTAGGAGAAAGGAGATGATGAGGAGTTGAGAGGATGTCTAAATCAGCACTTTGGGTCCTGAGGCCTGGACTTGACAACCACTTCTGCTTTTTAGAATACACCGGCAGAATTCAGGCTACCGGGCCGCGTCCCCACCGTGGTGGCAGTGGACCAGAACCCTGTAGTGCACTACGGAGGGAACATCCCGCCTTGGCTTGTGCCCTCAACTACTGTGTACCCAGGAAGAATCCTGTCTGATTGAATTGAATGGAAGTGTTGAGGTCTAAGGCAAAGAGAGATACAGTTTGATAATTCACTTTGTTCTGTGTTGTATATTAATGGCTCGCCAGCTTCTCACACATAAGTTATTATTACTTCAAGGCTGCCATGCAGGATCCATGTGTCTGGCTGTGTTCATTACACACCCCGCTAAGCTGCCATCTTTACTCCTCAAGAATTAAACAACGAGGTCCCTTGTGAGTTCAACTACTAATGAGCACAAACCCAAATTAAGCATATTTTCGATTAAGTCTCTCTATTTTATTTTTTAAAAGATGAAAGTTGAAAACGTTATTACCGACTGATGAAGAAAGGACATTAAACAGACCCCAGAGCCACTGCTATTCCCTTCTTTGGGCTGTCCTAAGGGGTACACTTTCTAACAGACTTTGACAACCTGGTGATAAGTAATGATCTTCATTGGGAATCTGAAGCTACTGACTTGCACCAGGCTGAAATGTGGCAGCATAATGTCCTATTACAACACCCTGCGGGCAAACATATGAATCCCTATCCCCCTCCAACACCCCACCATAGGACTGAACAGCTGGGCTCAGCCATAAAGCACTTACAACACGACTCATTACCACATCAAAGGCAACAGCACCAGATTTACACTGTCTAGTTCCTCAATGGTATTAAAACGTTTGTACAGGTGACGTGCTGGTGAGAAAGTCCACTGGTGGGAACAGGTGATTCATTATCCAGATTAGGGCTTTACATCTACTGGGCTGTGAACAGGGTTGTAGTTTTACCTGATTTACAACCCGTACATGTCCTCACACCCCCACGCCATGGACCTCGATTTATCAAAACCGACCTGCAGCACTGGGAGGTGGTGGACTCTGATTTGATATGGGAAATAATACACCAGATCTAGATTATGTTAATGCTAAATCAACCCTTGATGGGAAAATGCTGCTTAAATGTGCAAGTAGCTCCAGAGATGATTGAAAACTGAGTCAACTCCATAGATGACTGAAAACTAAGTCAGCTCCAGAGATGATTGAAACTTTAATCAGCTCCGTAGGTGAATGAAAACTAAATCAGCTCCAGAGATGATTGAAAACTAAGTCAGCTCCAGAGATTATTGAAAACTGAGTGAGCTCCAGAGATGATTGAAAACCGAGTCTGCGCCAGAGAAATAGTTGGCAACTAAGTCAGCCACAGGTAAATTGAACCAGCTCCAGTGAGGTAGTAAAAAACTCTCAGACACAGTTAGTGTGGGGTCCAGTGAGATAATTGAGTACTGAGAAACAAGGGTCGGAAACATCCTCTCCAGCCCGTCAGGTATTTAGGAGAAGACAGCATCATGACACGTGGGGAGTTTCCAAACATGTTTTCTCTGTGGTGTTGTCAGGTCAGCGGAGACCAATGAGACGCCTGCGTGTGTCTAAGCGACGGGATTGCTGTGCTCTCTCAAATAGTTTTCCATTTTGGGCCGACGGGCTACACACACTAGGCATGGGTCCCCTCTGTCAGACACACACACGTAGACACACACTCGTCCACCACTGTGAGACATGGACACACACACTTAGACACAGACTCGTCAACCACTGTGAGACATGGACACACACACTTAGACACAGACTCGTCAACCACTGTGAGACATGGACACACACACTTAGACACAGACTCGTCAACCACTGTGAGACATGGACACACACACTTAGACACAGACTCGTCCACCGCTGTGAGACATGGACACACACACTTAGACACAGACTCGTCAACCACTGTGAGACATGAACACACACACTTAGACACAGACTCGTCAACCACTGTGAGACATGGACACACACACTTAGACACAGACTCGTCCACCGCTGTGAGACATGGACACACACACTTAGACACAGACTCGTCCACCGCTGTGAGACATGGACACACACACACACACACCCGTCTACCACTGTGAGACATGGACACATTTATTACATCGTCATCCCCGCAGTTCACCTCTGGAGCCACCTCCTACCCAGTAAGTGAGTGAGTGAGCGAGTGAGAGAGACAAAGTTCCCTCGGAGTAAGACAAACTGAGACACAAAAAGCAGACCTGCCTAATGGGCCTCCTTGTACAAACCCTCCTTCAGACCCAAACGCTCACACACTCTTCAGAAAACACATCAAAGATTCATACACACCGCACTGTGTCCATGTAAGGCCTCGACGAGGGAAAGAACAACATGTCTTCACAGTGCTGCACTGAGATGTTGTTAGAAATACAGGAAGATAAAGAGGGGAGCAGAGAGAGAGTGACAGGCAGAGAGAGACAGCAAGAGAGCTAGAAAGAGAGAGACAGCAAGAAAGCTAGAAAGAGAGAGACAGCAAGAGAGCTAAAAAGAGAGAGACAGCAAGAGAGATAGAAAGAGAGAGAGACAGCAAGAGAGATAGAAAGAGAGAGAGACAGCAAGAGAGCTAGAAAGAGAGAGAGACAGCAAGAGAGATAGAAAGAGAGAGACAGCAAGAGAGCTAGAAAGAGAGAGATTCTCCAATATGTCCAGAGGAATACTACACACAATGAACGATATCCAACCAATATTCACTAATCACAACAATAAAGACCAGTTACATTTAGGAACCATCTAAAATACATTGCCCCCTCCTCGTATGAATACCAAGCATCTAGCAAAGATATTCCTTATATCTTTGTTCACAAACCTGATCAACCAACACGTCAAGACCAGAACAGCCAATCAATTAACCAGATAACAAAGCAGTTAAAACAAAGAGACAGTATCTATTTGGAAACACAAGCACCAAGCCAAATGCACGGTTATCTGTCCCTAAACCAAACAGTAAATGACGAAAAACCTTGACTAAGCACAGGCTCAGTGACCACAGCCTTGTTATTGGAAAGGTAGACACACGTCTTCCAGCGGAGGAAAGGCTTGGCAACCCCTGACCTGCAGCAGAGCCTGGGAAAGAGCTGCATTGCGGGACAAAATGTTAAAAATAGGAAATAATTTGTCTCATTTCTCAAAATGTGAAACCATCACTCAAGGTTCCGGATACTTCTGTAATGAATATATTATATGTAACCTTTTGGGGAGTAAACAGACAGCCATGTATCGGCAGTTCACACATACAGCAATCACACTAAATGGGACAGAGTCTGACAGACCAAAACACAGTCTAACACCATTATAATTTAGTGCTATTATTATTACATCTTTGTCCTTTTTCTCTTGGCTGTTCTTCTACTGATTTTGTTCATAGCTTTAATGACATTCTACTGTAAATATTAATGTTCTATGTCCACCGTCATTATATTCATTGGTAGGTCTCGCCAATGAAATCGTTTGGATCAAGAGATGGAGAGAAGGACACCACTCCACGTTTTTCTAAGAGAAAATGCAGTGTTTGAGTGTGTGGTTGGTTCAGCTTTGTGTTTGTATGCATGTAGCAGGGCAGTGTGTGTTTCTTCCTAACAGCCCAGGTTCCCCCACTCCTTAATGGACCTACACGGTTGGCAGGAACGGCTCAGGTTCCATCCATCTGCCTAACAGTAGTCTTCTAATTGGGACCACCGAGCTTCGCCTGGCCACAGTTTCCATCTATCAGCATTCAGCGAGACACACACACACTGTGCAGGAGGACGCAGGTAAACAAAGAGCACCGGTTCACCAGACACACATTTAGCAGAATACACAAAGAGCACCGACTTTTAGCACAACAAGCACAGACAGACAAACACACAGACAGACAAACACACACACAGACAGACAAACA
>JACXGK010008283.1:10043-23136 GCA_016801125.1 Novumbra hubbsi
CACACACACATACACACACGCACACAGACCACCTATCGGATTAAATAATGCCATTCACCGTCTAGAGCCAATCTCGTGACATCGCATTCAGCTACATTTGTCCCATACTCAGATACCCAGTCCTGTTGTCTGTCCTACTCCATACAGTGCCCTTGGCCAACGATCAGGCCCATATATAGTCCCCGCAGACCCACGGACAGATCCACTTACCTAGCTGTGAGGTGCCACAGCAGGGTCGGGTCGGGCGGGTTTCCCTGTTGTTAACATGACATAAGGTCAGGGGACTGTCCTTGACTCCCACCCGAGGGCCTCGTCCATACAGCAGGCCTCTACGTAAGGAGCAGGAGCCCCGTGTGGGGAGAACAGGTGCCTCTATAGCGCCGGTGGCATTGGGGACCAGGTTAATGCCACAAGTCACTTCGCCTGAAGCGTACGTACTCGTGAGGCCCCGTGACTTACAGGACCCGCATTCTACAGGCAGATCCAGGTTGACATCAGTACGGACAACGTAAAACCCGAAGGCTCTAAGGGCCTTATTCATGCTACCGAGCTGAACTGAGTCGAGCTGAACCGGCCTGACCTGGTTACATGGAACCACACTTGGAACAGCAGGAAGGGGCAAGAAGCAACTTGTCACGGTACAATGCAGGCTGGCCAATCGTGTAAAATGGGTCTTGGAGAGCCATTGGCTCGGCTGGACTGTTACATGTTCAGAAACACCAGCCTCTTGTGACTGAGAGACATAGCAATGATATGACATGTTTATGATCTGGAAATGGTCTTTCCACAGGGAAATATCCACAACCATTACCATAATAATACCACTCACTAACTGATTGATGTAACAACCAAATCATTGTTAAACCAATAAGAACTTATTCATGGACATGGACTGATAAAAACAGCCATTAAATTGTGCTCGTCAGTTTCTTTTTGTTGCTTGCTCTTCGAGGTTATTAGGCTGGTTGTATGTGGTGACAATGGCGGATGTAGAAAACTCTATGAAATAAATGTGATTGTTTAGTCTGCCACTGTTAATGGAATGTGCGGTCGTTACGGTTACATTTCAGGTTACAGAAGTCGTGCTCTACTGTACACACCACAATGTTATTGCAACCTAGAGATTTTCTGAGAACTGGACACGGTTTGTGTGTGAGCGTGCGTGTTTGTGTGTGTTGGAATGCACGTGTGTGTGCACGTGCTTGCATGCGCGGATGTGTGGGTGCATGCACGTGGGGGGGGGGATAGGCAGTCTGGCCAAGGAAGCCTTTTGAGTGCACAGTGCAATCTGAGACGTTCCCACAGCAACCCCCCCCCCCCATTTCTCTCATTCTCCCTCCCCGCCTACTCCCCTACTCCCCTATTTCAATCTCCCTCATTAAGCCACACTACTAGCCAGAACATGCATAAACCCAACATCTTGCTTATTGTTACAAAATATTAACCGCGAAAAATACGGAGGCACCATTCTCAGAATCCCTGTCCCAACTGAAGACCAGTGGCTGGTTTGCCGGGTGTCGGACCAGGTGTCGGACGAGCGTCACTGGGTTAGGTTTACTGCCGCTGGCTGTCACACACATGGATGTTCCGCACTAAGCGTCTGTCAGGTCAGGAGTTGTTTTCGGACTAGTCTCAAATGGTGACATATCCGGGGAGAGTACAGTCGGAAACAGGCGCAATGGCGCAACAGTTCAGTCCTTCCCTCCCTCGCTCTGAGGTAACAGTCTCTCTCCCTCTCGCTCTTTCGTTGTCATCGCTCGCACCTTCGCTCTCAGCTCCGTCTCCCTCAGTCTTGACATGGGGTAGACAGACAGGCGGACTGACAGACAAATAAGCAGACAGACATACAGACCACCCTACCCAGGACCAGTTGGGACTGGCGAGGTTGCAGAATTCTACCAGATGTTCCTCTGGTGTCATGGTCCCATTGCACTGCTCACTTCCCAGTCAAGTGTTCGTTCGGCTGTGTCTTGATTCAAAACCAGGTGATCCGATTGATGTGTGTTCACGTTTGGTGCGTTGTTCAACTAAGTTCTCTGTAAGACATGCGGTGTCCTCTCTTGTGTCTATATAACGTTTCTGGATGTGTTGTGGGACTAATTTTACCCAGCGCGTTCTGAGAAGCACGTTGCGAGACGAAACCTGAGAGGACCCATCTGATCTGATCCCAGCTCTTTTAGAAAGTGCTGCTGACACCAGCCAAGGCAAGAACAGCACAAACAAGCAAACAAACACATACGCGCACACACTCATGCTATCCACATATGAGTGGCTGGTCACACACACACACACACATTGAATAAATCACATACACATTTTATGCATAGAAATTTGGAATTTGTTTCACTTTTACACCCCAATTTCTTGTGTAAAAATGTAACAAGATAAAATAGTCTGTGACTACGTGAACGATCCCTGTGACAGGATACTTTCACCACCACGCGTCACAGTATGAATTATGTTTTTTTTAGCAACGTGTAATTTGGGGTTTATGACAAATCTGCGTATTCAGGCCAACGTTTTGTTGACAAACATAAAACAGGAGCCCAGGTGGCCTTTTTTTGAATAAGTGCTAAGTGTTTAGGATGTTTAGTCACATGAACACTGACGCGTCCTGGACATAACAGCTCTGTCAAAGATACAGCTGGCCTCTTAGCATCCTCTCTGATCAGTCTACTTCCGTATTGGTTTGGTCAAACGGTTCGGAGTGACAACCTCGGCTGCCGTCTTAATAATCATCTTGACCGCGCGCCAGGGGATATCCAAGGCCTTATTCATTGGTTTACACAGTAATTCTTTGGTAAGCTCCTTATTGCTCGTATTTTATTGCAAATCACAACCCAGCAGAGGGAACCAACAGAAACCTCTTGATTCATCCTCAAAATATGTGAATTACCACAATGCAACACGCCGTGGAGGTCGATTCACTTGGCACGTGTTTTTTTTAAAGGCGTTGATCCCTGATGGAACGGGGTTTGCCACCCGACTCTCAGCTCTCTGTGACATCATCACAGGCGTTTGGGATAGTCCCGGTGTCCGGTGACTCCTGACATTTGCTACACGCCGCCCGGGTCCTTGGTCCACGGGCTGCAGGGGGATGGGGTCAGCTCCACATGCTCTTCATCCACCCCATTTGCCCTTTCTTCTCTCAAGGAGCCCCTGTCCACGTTCTGTCCTCCATTGCGTCCTCGGCCATTACCGCACCATGTCTCCTCTGTGGCCAGTTGGGTTTGGGATGCTGTACACTGCCCTCTGTTGGCCAAAACATGGTATTATTCTCCCTTGTGAAACCGGCTGAACTCTTACACCGCGGGGTCTGGAGCCGATTGGTTTTTCGATTTTGTCTCATCGTTAATTGCAACCACCTGGTGTCTCAGGTCTAAATAGGTTTCTAATTTGAGTGCTGCAATGGAAAAATCTGTTTTTGATGAGCTCGAGGGCTCTTGTACCTGGAGAGCAAATTGTTCTGTAGGTTTTTGTTTCCAGTCCTGCACTAACTAATTCTGGTTAAGACAGCAGCTTGTAATTAGCTTATTATTTCAGGCCTTAGCGCTGGGTGGGAACTAAAGCCTGCCCTCCTGGTGGCTCCCTACAACCCTCATTCTGAAGGAGGCACAAACCTGGAGGGATACACTGAAAAAAGAGAGTGACACCGCTTTAAGAATATGTACATTTATACACTGTAAAACGGAACATTCAGTACATAGGACATTGTGTCAATAGAACGGGACCACTTGGATTCATTGTGACCAGCAGGAGTCTAAAAACACAGAGTGCCAATACATGAGCCACAAGACACACAAGTGTCAGAACGTAACCACTCAGAAAGAATATATTTGTAAAAACAGTTATGAAAATGTTATGTTTTACATACATAAGTACTTTAGAAATGACCCAGACCAAACAGACGTCTGAGAAACTTCATTTTTGTAGAAATGTTCTGGTCAAAATGGAATATGCCTCAATGCAAACGACATAAACAACAATATAAAGGCTGGCATGATACACTGAAGGACGATTGCTTTTGACACATGACGACAGAGTGGTTGGGGGGCCGACTGAGGTATTGTAGTACATGCTAGAGTCATTTTTCAGAAAAACACAGTAATGCTACAGTTATACTTAAGTAGTTCTACAGAAATACAACAGTAATAAGATAGTAATTCTACTGTAACACTATAGAAATAGTACTGTAATACTACTGTAACTTTAAAAACAAACAAACAGTAATAACACAGTAATACTGACACTAATATTATAGTTACACTACAGTAATAATACATGAGTACTACAGTAAACAGAGCAGCTCCAGTCCCAGACTCAGAGCATCATTATTCGCTAGCAGCTACATGGACTATTTGGTCGATTCCCTAAACCTTCCATCCAGGTTCAAAGTGAGGGATATGGGTTGGGAATTGGGTGAGGTTCAGATGTGTTTCCCTGTAAGAAAAAAGAGGGGACAATCCTCTTTAGAGTTGGCGGTCTGGAACTCATCACTCAGACGGAATCGCCACTCGTCCTCGAGCTCCAGTCTCACTACCGTCTGTCTCAAGGAGCTGCGGTCAGCGGAGATGACACACAGGGTGGAACCTAGGCAGGACAGACAGGAGACCGCTGAGGAACTGATGACGTGGCAGTGTGTGTGTGTGTGCATCTCTCTGTCTGTGTGATTACATCCCAGTGTGTGTGTGTGTGTGTGTGTGCATCTCTCTGTCTGTTTGATGACATATAAGTGTGTGTGTGTGCATCTCTGTCTGTTTGATGACATCTAAGTGGTTGTGTGTGTGTACATCTCCCTCCCTGGCCTTCTGTCTGTGTACCGTTGAGGAACTGATGACAGTGTGTGTGTACATCTCCCTCTCTGATAGCATCTCAGTGTGTGTGTGTACATCTCCCTCTCTGATGGCATCTCAGTGTGCGTGTACCTTTAAGGAATTGAAACTTCTTGAGGAATCCTGGTGTGATGAAGGCATCACAGAAGCAGAGTAGCAGGCCACTGAAGAGCAGCCCTGTGGTACTGATGGTGACGGACTGAGGTCTGGAGCTCACAAAACACTCTGTCACCTGGAGGAGGGAAGGGATGATCAATGAATGATCTGAGAGAGTTTAAAAAAACCATCTACCTTGACAGTATGGGGAATGTGTGTGTGTGTGTGTGTGTGGGGGTTTGTGTGTGTGTGTTTCTCAGAACCCCACCCTGAGATAACAGTCTACAGACAGTCAGGGGTGTGTGTGTGTGGGTTTGTGTTTATCTCAGGCCCCAGGTTTAGATAACAGTCTACAGATTGTAAGGGGTGTGTGTGTACCTCAGGCACCAGGTTGAGGTAACAGACTACAGACAGTAAGGGGTGTGTGTGTACCTCAGGCCCCAGGTTGAGGTAACAGACTAAAGAAAGTAAGGGGTGTGTGTGTACCTCAGGCCCCAGGTTGAGGTAACAGACTACAGAAAGTAAGGGGTGTGTGTACCTCAGGCCCCAGGTTGAGGTAACAGTCTACAGACGGTAAGGGGTGTGTGTGTACCTCAGGCTGAGGTAACAGTCTACAGACAGTAAGGGGTGTGTGTGTACCTCAGGCCCCAGGTTGAGGTAACAGTCTACAGACAGTAAGGGGTGTGCGTGTACCTCAGGCCCCAGGTTGAGGTAACAGTCTACAGACAGTAAGGGGTGTGTGTGTACCTCAGGCCCCAGGTTGAGGTAACAGTCTACAGACAGTAAGGGGTGTGCGTGTACCTCAGGCCCCAGGTTGAGGTAACAGTCTACAGACAGTAAGGGGTGTGTGTAGTTGTGAACGCTGAGGGGGAACAGATGCTGGCTGGTGTGTTGCAGGTATTTCTCCAGCAGTAGCTGAGCAGGCGTGGCCAGGAATGGATGCTTGCTGTCTGGGGCGCAGACATACTGAGACGGCTGGACGGAGGTAGGGACGTCAGTCATCTAAAACAACACAAACATCACAACAGCGTTACAGTGAAGGTCATGAAAAAGCCCCTTGTGTGGACCTAACAATGGTCTTAACATGTTACATTAGCATTACAATGGTCCTAGCATTAATGTTACATTAGCATTACAATGGTCCTAGCATGGATGTTACATTAGCATTACAATGGTCCTAGCATGGATGTTACATTAGCATTACAATGGTCCTAACATGTATACAGATACATGCAAATGGTCCTAAAATGGATGTTACATTTGATGAAGATGATGTAGATATAGTTTTGTAGGTGTGTGCCTTGTGTGTAAGACTGGACCTTGTTCTTGATGATGAAGGTGTTGTATCCTCCTATAGCGATCTGTTTCTTCATCACACTGAAGTTGTTGAATCGACAGATGAGAAGGCCTGCACTGTGAGCTCGCAGGGTGAAGTCCACATCATCACATGTAAACCTGACAACGAATACAAGACAGCGGAGAGAAATCTGAAAATATTGGAAGGGAAGCGGGAAAGCGAAAGACTGAGTGATGCCTCAGTAATGTGTTGGTCCAAGAAAAGAGCAGTTGTCTTCAACCTAGCAACTACTCATCATCCCATAGAAATAACAAATGCAAAGTCCATATACCACTACAGCCTAACCTGTGCTGGTTGTACTGAACATCCTTGGTCAGGTCCACATTGAGAAGCAGGAAGTCATGGAGGTGCCCTCTGGAGAAAGGCTCCCTGTGACGGGCTTCTCCACCTGACCCCTGACGGGGAGAACGACTGCTCCACTTCTTGATGCCACAGAGGCTGTAATGGGTGAGGTCCGGACACGCCTCCATGTGTTGTAGCACCTGCTTCAGGGACACGTTCCTGTCCACAGACCCTGAAGCACTGGAGCCAGGGAGGACAGAGACAAAGGTGGAGAGAGGAAGGAGAGAGAGGGGGTGACCATGTTGACATTGGCATGGCTTAGAATGGCGCTTATGTGAGTGTGTTTGGATGAGTGTGTACCTGTGTGAGTCGAGGTCCACCGTGGTCCACATGACACAGGAGTCGTCAGAGAGGATGATGAAGGGCCAGACATCAGTCGACGGCCCCCCTGCCTCCACCCTGCGGCTTCGCTCCAACTCCAGATTCTGATAGGACAGCTCCTTGATAAGGAAGTGGGCCGCACCTGCCGGATAGGGTCAGAGGTCAGAGGGAGACGCTCTTCTTGTCTGAATGTGCTTGTCATATTTTGTTTTGTTGTGTACAACCACATGACAGTGGGAGACTGTGAGAGTGTCAGGTGAAAGGATGAAGTAAGTGAGAATTCAGTATAAGGAGGGTTAAGATGTCTGGATGGATGAATGATTTATAGGAGGGTTAAGTGGTCTGGATGGATTAATGAGTTAGAGGAGGATTGAGTGGTCTGGATGGATTAATGAGTTAGATGAGGATTGAGTGGTCTGGATGGATGAATGATTTAGAAAAGGGTTGAGAAGTTTGGATGGATAAATTATTTAGAGGAGTGTTAAGACGTCTGTAAAGATGAACAAGTTCGAGGATGGTTGAGTGGTCTGGATGGATGAATGAAAGGTTGAGTGATGCAATAATAATGGGCAAGTAGAGGTGGTTAGCTGACCGATGCCAGCTCCGTTGAAGATGGTGGGCAGAACCAGCATGATGTGGTTGGGCCAGTACTTCTTATAAACTGCCATCTCATACTCCTTGATGACCAGGATGTGGAGGTGGTTTGCCCCGTCCATGGCATGGAACAGGTTAAACAGGCCGTGCTCATGACGACCGGTTGTCAGGGTGAAGATAGGACTCTTGATGCAATCTGGGTTCTGATGAGGGCAATGATATATACTCGTTAGAGTGGGTTCTGCAAAGGCTTGATCTTTTTGTGCCTTCTGTTCTATCTACGCTGTTTGTACACATAAATAAAGTTTGAGGAATGCAGGCAGACAGAAAGAGGTTAACATGTGAGGAAAAGTGATATTGTAGTTGATCCCTTGTAGGTAAATCAGGCAGCATATTCTGAGTTGACTAAGAGAAGTTGTTTTACCCAATTGGAAATGAGGGGCAGTCTCATGCTCTCCAGCTGGCCTCCTGTTTGGCTGAAGCTAAAGTGATGTTGTTTGGACTTGGGGATGATAAAGTAGAGTTGGATTTCTTCCCCCAGCGACAGATGGGAGAAGCTGAATGAATGTAATGCTGACTCATACGTCTGCAGGTATATAATGCATTATTAAACATCAGCAGGTATATAATACATTATTAAATATCTACAGGTGTATAATACATTAATAACCATCAAAATGTATATAATGCATTAATTACCATCAACAGGTATATAATACATTATTAAACATATACAGGTATGTAATACATTTTCAACAGCTACATGTGTATAATACATTATCATACATCTACAGGTGTAGAATACTTTATGAAACACCTTTTTGTTTTACAACAACCACCGCTCCCAGTGTGTTTGTAATATTGTGTTATACTTTGTTAGCTGTGTGTGGTATTCTAACGATTTAGCCATTTTTATGTTTTGTTAACGTACCCTGGACTCATCACTAACACCTGTTTTAAATTTTGATTGATGGTGTGTGAATATATATGCTTTAGTTAAGTCTGTCGATGTCGCTCATTGTTTGTACGTAAGTACATGTCACATTGATCTTTTCTGTTTTATCCAACGCTGTTTCATCCAGCACCTTTTTTTTATCAGTTTCCGCAAGTACGTATACCATGTTGTTTGTTTTTTAAATATCCGTATACGTCCTATAATGTATGCATTTGGTTCCTCCACAACCCAACAATGTTACAGTTATATTGTTAGATGTGTGTGGGTTGTACTGTGTTAGAGATAGATGCTTGTTTGTAATACTGTGTTAAATGCGTTTTCTGGTAACCTGGTATGTGGGGTTGACGCCCATGTACTGATGACACTGCTCACAGTGATGGTAGGTGTTGTAAGCTGCGTATTTGGACAGTTTGATTCTGGTGGTTCGTCTCCTCAGATACACATCCTCCTGGCGTCGGGGGTTATCTGTGCGATGGGGTGTGGGGGTGGGGGGGTAGTCAACCTTGTCAGTTACTGGCCCAAAGCTCTAATCACTCTGCAATCTGCTTCAAAAAATAATGACCTGACAATGCTAGGGCCCTAGCGAGATGACCTGACAATGCTACGGTCCTAGTGAGATGACCTGACAATGCTAGGGTTCTAACAAGATGACCTGACAATGCTAGGGTCCTAGCGAGATGACCTGACAATGCTACGGTCCTAGCGAGATGACCTGACAATGCTACGGTCCTAGCGAGATGACCTGACAATGCTAGGGTCCTAGCAAAATGACCTGACCATTCTAGGGTCCTAGCGAAATGACCTGACAATGCTAGGGTCCTAGTGAGATGACCTGACAATGCTAGGGTTCTAACAAGATGACCTGACAATGCTAGGGTCCTAGCGAGATGACCTGACAATGCTACGGTCCTAGCGAGATGACCTGACAATGCTAGGGTCCTAGGGAAATGACCTGACCATTCTAGGGTCCTAGCGAACTGACCTGACAATGCTAGGGTCCTAGCGAGATGACCTGACGATGCTGGGGTCCTAACAAGATGACCTGACAATGCTAGGGTCCTAACAAGATGACCTGACAATGCTGGGGTCCTAACAAGATGACCTGACAATGCTAGGGTCCTAACAAGATGACCTGACAATGCTGGGGTCCTAAAAAGATGACCTGACAATGCTGGGGTCCGAACAAGATGACCTGACAATGCTGGGGTCCTAACAAGATGACCTGACAATGCTAGGGTCCTAACGAGATGACCTGACAATGCTGGGGTCCTAGCAAGATGACCTTATAAAATGTCAGCATTGTCCTACCTGCAGTGACAGGACAGTGGTCAGGACAGTAGACGGAGCTGATGTCTCTGTACTCGGGGTTGTGGACGGTGTAGTCGAACGGTATGGACCTCAGGGTGTCTATGCTTGGCCAGGAGGCAGAGGCTGGATGGTACTGGACAGACTCCACCTGACCACCTGCACAACACAGTACACACACCCATGCTTGTAACCTGGATATTGCACTGTAATCCACGCCTCATATATAAACAACAACATGTAAACAACAACATGTAAACATGCATTGTACCCCTGCCCACGGGCTGGCGGTGTGCTCCACGGGTCTGAGGGAGGGGTTGTCAGGGGGAAACTCACTGTGGTGGATCTCCTCCTCGTCGCTGATGTCCACCTCCATGAGTCGGATCAGCATACGAGACAGGATGCCAAGGAACTGCAGGTACGCTCCCGTTTTCCCCACCTGAGCAGATCCCAACGGTAACAATATGCGTGTGTGTGTGTGTGAGCGGGCATCAGGTGTGTATCTGTGTACCTGCGGGGGCCCACTGAGCAGCAGCCTGCGGGGATGGAAGTTGTCTGTGCGTCCCTCGGCAGGGCGGTTGTTACGGTCCATGTGGTCCGGCCGGGGGACCGTCCACTGGCGGTAGTACAGAGACTGTTCTGTACACGTCATCATCTTACTCAGCATGGGTCTGACGTAGAGGAGAGGCCAATCAGAAACATACAGGGACAGACTGGGCCGGCCCACGCCACTGACAGGTGTGAGAGTGTGTGTATGGATGTGTGTGTTCCAACCTGAAGGAGCTGGCCCAGGCCACTGACAGGTGTGAGAGTGTGTGTATGGATGTGTGTGTTCCAACCTGAAGGAGCTGGCCCAGGCCACTGACAGGTGTGAGAGTGTGTGTATGGATGTGTGTGTTCCAACCTGAAGGAGCTGGCCCAGGCCACTGACAGATGCGGGAGGAAGGAGGTGCAGCGAGGCAGACCGCTCCCGTCGCATGTTGTGATGATGTCATAAAGCCCCCGGGGCAGCAGCACGGAGGGGGGGCGATTCACCCCCCGTGCCCAGGAGCAGCTGGGACGAGGGAAGGGAGGCAGGGGAGAGGAGGAGCTAGACGAGGTGCACTTGGAGGGCCGGCACTCTGGGTCAGGGGAGCCGGGCCGGGGACATGTGGGGGGCGGGGGGTCTGAGGGGGCAGAGCCAGGACGGAGAGGGTCCACAGCGCCGTTCTCGGAGAGGGGTCGGGGGGGCTTTTGGGCTGAGGAACAGTGAGGGTGTGGTGGGGGGGGGTCACACAGGGTGGAGAGAGGAGAGTAGAGTATTAGAGCCACAGACAAGACCACAGACATCATGTTATGGTGACAAACTGGTGAATTAGCTGTTCAGTTTGCTAAATGACTATAATGTGTTATTCAATGGACACTTCTTAGCAGACATTAGTCATATTATTCATATTTGCCATAAAAGTGATAGTATTCATAGTAATGATATTAGTCTTAGTAGTGATAGTAGTCATAGTAGTGATAGTAGTCATAGTAGTGATAGTAGTCATAGCAGTGATAGCGATATTAGTCATAGTAGGGATATTAGTCACTGTAGTGATATTAGTCACATTAGTCATAGTAGTGATAGTAGTGATATTAGTCACATTAGTCATAGTAGTGATAGTAGTGATATTAGTCACATTAGTCATAGTAGTGATAGTAGTGATATTAGTCACTGTAGTGATATTAGTCACATTAGTCATAGTAGTGATAGTAGTGATATTAGTCACATTAGTCATAGTAGTGATAGTAGTGATAGTAGTGATATTAGTCACATTAGTCATAGTAGTGATAGTATTTCAGTGTTCCACTCCATCTCTCACTGTTCTCTCTTCCTTCATCTTCCTCATTGTCTGTGCTACTGAGTTTGTCCCGGTCGCTCTCTGATTGGTCACTGCCCAGTCCAGGGGCGTGGCTGCGGAGTTGTGCCCCCTGGGTCTCCACCCTCATTACATAGGCAGCTAATCCCAGTTCCTGTTCCAACGCTGTGCGCTGCAGATATGAGCTTATGACACGCAGGTCACAGTACTTCAGAGATCTGTTTGGAATAAACTTATTTAATGGAAATCATTTATTTAATTTACATGTTAGTAATTTACCAGACGCTAGTATCCACAGCTAATTATAGCCAGGTGGGACCACCACACAACTCTGGATGTGTAGGTGTGTGTTTGTGGGTACCTGGGTAGGGATTCTCCAAGGGGGTCTGCCCCAGAGAGGATGAGGATGCAGGGGAGGGCCTCCAGTTCCAGGTAGGTTCGGGGAGCCCAGTCTGGCTCATGGATCTTCAGCCACGCCTGGACACCAAAACAACAACCACACATAACAGGCAAACGTCATGTGGAGCAACAACCAGTAGCTAACCCAGATGACAGTGACTGATGCAGGATGTAATCTCCCTCATCACGATCCTAAAGCAGCGTAACCTCTCTGGGATGTCTAAGTCCTACCTTTATGCGCTCAGTGAAGCTCTGTCCGACGTTGAGGGCTTCGCCGGGGTTTCCCAGGATGATCTCAAAGCGCTCCCCCAGGCCCAGTCTCTGCCTGACCCGCGTCAGCCGCTGGTGGGCCCACCCCGCCAGGGCCAGTGAGGGGATCCGCAGCAGCACCATGTGACCGTGGTGGGCGGGGCATCTCTGGGCAGGGCTGAGAAGGCTCTGGACGATCTCCAGCGTCTCCACGGAGGTGTGTTTATGTAGGCTCCGCCCCCCTGACCGAGACTGACCCGAGATGGCCATCAGGGCCACGCAGTAGTGTTGGACCAGAACTTGGGTCCGGATCACTACGCTGTGCAGCTTGGGGAACCTGGGACGGTGTGTGACGGACCTTTAGTGTGTGACTGTATGTGAGTGTGTGTGTGTGTGTGAGTGTGTGTCTTACCTTTCCTCCAGAGCAGAGGCCATGCTTTCAAAGGAGCTGTCGTAGCGGAGGAGGGGAAGGCCACTGCCTGAACGAGTGGAGTCCAGCAGCTCTGACACCCCGAAATACAGCGTCTTCTCATGGTACAGATCCAGATCCTAAGAACACAAACACACCAATGAGGCCAAGTTATATGTGTTTGTGTGTGTCTGTGTGTTTGGGTCAGACGGCCAGTGTATCTCGTTGTACGGACTGACGCGTGTGTCTTACATTGTTAAAGGCAGACGGCCAGTGTATCTCGTTGTACGGACTGACGCGTGTGTCTTACATTGTTAAAGGCAGACGGCCAGTGTATCTCGTTGTACGGACTGACGCGTGTGTCTTACATTGTTAAAGGCAGACGGCCAG
>JACXGK010008284.1:0-12645 GCA_016801125.1 Novumbra hubbsi
GGTCCTTTTCGGAACAACTGTGGTTGTTGTTGGAGCAACAGTGCTTGTCTCGGTAGCATTGGATGTAGTTGTAGCAGCGGTGGTTGTTGTGTGGACACCTGTGTTTTTTGTTTGGACATGTGTTGTAGCTAATGTTGACGAGGAAGTTGTATGGTAACCTGTGGTCATGGTTGAAGCAACTGTGGTCCTTTTCGGAACAACTGTGGTTGTTGTTTGAGCAACAGTGGTTTTCTTGGTAGCATTAGATGTAGTTGGAGCAGCGGTGGTAGTTGTGTGGACACCTGTGTTTGTTGTTTGCACATGTGTTTTATCTAATGTTGATGATAAAGTTGTATGGGAACCTGTGGTCATGGTTGAAGCAACTGTGGTCCTTTTCGGAACAACTGTGGTTGTTGTTGAAGCAACAGTGGTTTTCTTAGTGGCATTGAATGTAGTTGGAGCAGCGGTGGTGGTTGTGTGGACACCTGTGTTTGTTGTTTGGACATGTGTTGTAGCTAATGTAGACAATGAAGTTGTATGGAAACCTTTGGTCATGGTTGAAGCAACTGTGGTAATTTTCGGAACAACTGTGGTTGTTGCTGGAGCAACAGTGCTTGTCTTGGTAGCATTGGATGTAGTTGGAGCAGCGGTGGTAGTTGTGTGGACAGCTGTGTTTGTTGTTTGGACATGTGTTTTATCTAATGTTGATGATAAAGTTGTATGGGAACCTGTGGTCATGGTTGAAGCAACTGTGGTCCTTTTCGGAACAACTGTGGTTGTTGCTGGAGCAACAGTGGTTGTCTTGGTAGCATTGGATGTAAATGGAGCAGCGGTGGTGGTTGTGTGGACAGCTGTGTTTGTTGTTTGGACATGTGTTGTAGCTAATGTTGAAGATGAAGTTGTATGGTAACCTGTGGTCATGGTTGAAGCAACTGTGGTCCTTTTCGGAACAACTGTGGTTGTGGTTGAAGCAACTGTGGTTGTGTTCTGAGCAGCAGTGGTTGTCACCCCAGTTGTGGCTGTTGGAAAATAAAAATATATTTTTTTATTATCGGGGCGGGCGATCTTTCCTAAAACTCACTTTTCAAATTCTGAGAACTAAACATTCTGTTAATTTTTTTAAATCCCATGTGTTCCACAGGTTTCCATGGCAGCAGCATGGTGCAATCTGGTGACATAGAAAATAGGCATCAAAAGGGGGGGGTGAAACTCTGATTAAACAAGAATGTCACTAAATGCATGATATTGTGGATATGTATCTGTAGTGTTTGTGTTGTAATCATATTTAGGAATTGTCATCGTTAAAGAGACCTCCCAACATGTTGTGTTGTAGCTTGCTATTTACCCAAAGACTTGTGACTATGTTGTATATTGTAAATGTATTAATCGATTGGAATACATTTTATTACTTTAATATAGATTACGTTGGCATTACTCGTTCATCTTCATACTCAACTTCGTAGGGCTACTAATATTTACTCCATATGCAGTCAAGTGAAAATATTATTAAATAATATTATTATATATTTTTTATGAAATATGGGCATATCAATATTTGATCTTCTTCTTTCAAACAATATCTTAAGATAACGGTCCTGTAATTGAACCAGACACAATGACATTTTAACCATGATATCATTGATTTAACAAAAGATTTACAAAGTTTTCTAATGAGGAAATATGTAATAATTATTATTATTAGCTGGTATTGCCCCTGAAATAACCTTAATAACACGTTTCCTATAACTGTCTACCAGTAACTGACATCAACTGGGAGAACGTTTTTTCCACTCCTGTGATGTTTGAGGGGTTTCTTGCATGCACAGCCCATTTAAAATCACCCCACAGCAATGGGATTAGGATCCGGGCTTTGACTTGGCCTTTCCAGAACTCTACATTGCTTTGTAAACTGTCCTGCAGTCAAGACCTGTCATCTTTTGTGGCAATAAAAAAATTGAAGGAGACCCTGTAATGTTGAGCAGTGGACATCCTATATCAAGCAAGAATGGGAATACATTTCCCCACATTTCTCCTCAGTTCACACATTTTTACAGAATATTGTTAAATAAGGAGGTGATGCAACACAATGGTTTGCATCCCAAATGGCTTTAACCAAATTCATTAGTATGTATGTTTCCCAAAACAATAAGATGTACTATTTTCAATTAAATGTAGGGATTGATTATTTGCACATTATTGAATTCTGTTTTTATTTTCATTTCACATTGCATCCCACAGTTTTCGTAAGGCAGGATTGTAAACTAGTGCAGATTCAACACGATTCACAGCATGAATGCCTATTCTTCAATGCTATATTAAAATAAAATACCTGTGAAGCACTCAGGAAATGTCAACCGCCATTAAAGTCCAGGTAAACAATACGTTAAAGCTAAAGTTGAGCTCTAACTATAGAGGCCCAAAAAAAGAAACGCGTTAACAGAGACAAATCATTTTACGGCATTAAGTATTTAAAATGAATCCCACTTTGACCGTTTTGTCTGTTTGTGTGTATATATGTGTGTTACCTTGGCATGGGTGCGTTGGGCTGGTAAAGGGGACTCCTGGGGGGGCACTGTAACCAGATTTACAGGAGCACATGTACCCCTCAATGGTGTTGTAGCAGTATGCATGGGGACCACACAGGGAAGGATCCAGACTGCATTCATCAAAATCTGTGAAAAGACAGTAGGATAGAATGTGATGAAGTGACATTAAGAAAAAAGACTAAGAACTAGAGGGATTTATTTAGCCACTCCATTGAGATTAACACATCTTATAAAAATGTATTTCTATTTCTGACTGCCTTGATCTATTTTTCTCTGCGAACGTCAACCGCCATTGGTCAGGGCACAAGAGGCCTGCATATGAAACCAGTAGACATCTGTTAACCGGAACGATACAGGGGAATGAGGGGAATTGGAGTCCTTAAAAACAAATCATTTGCAAACTGCACGTCACTAACGACAGCAGAATGGCTGAAATTGCCGGTTGCCTCAAAACTTTCTAGACCATCCTGCACAATTGCCAATGGGCCACAACGTCAATCAGCAGCTTGTTTAAAGGAACTTCTGCTACTCTTTAAGCAAACGGCTGGCCGTAGTGCTAAGGTGAGAGGTTTCCAATGTGTTTGAGAGCAGCCAGGAAGGCTAAGTATGGTGTAAGTTGCTACATGAACAATCAGAGAGGTGCAATAATTAGCAAAAGAAAGAAAGAGAGGTGTGCTCAGCGCTCACAACCACCCATGTCACAACGCTGGTGGAAACCACTTTTCAGACCGGCATAAGTGGCCTGCCTTCAACAAGCGCTGTAAAAAACATGAGAAATACAACCACTTCCCCATTTTCTACAAACAGACCAGCAGAGCCAGCTGCCTTCAATCCACACAGAGACGTATGATCCAGTAGATGGACAGTACTGTGAAAGTGTTGGTATCACATCGGGGACTGGGGGATATTTACTCATCTTCAAACCAACAGTGCTGAGATCAGCATTTAACGTACGTCTATAGCATTAGTACACAACATAAAACGCAAGGCTTATATTAACCACTCAAACAGTCAATTTAGTGACCAACAGATAATGAACACTGTAGTCACTGCTATGCTGAACTACAACACGTGCTAGATCGCGCTAGAGGTCCAGCAGATGCTAGGCCTCTCTGACATTGTTACAGCCGTGGCCAAGTTTTGAGAATGACACACAGTCATTTTTACAAAGTCTGCTGCCTCAGTTTTTATGACGGCAATTTGCATATACTCCAGAATGTCATAAAAAGTGATAAAATGTATTTAAATTCATTATAAAGTCCCTCTTTGCCATGCAAATGAACTTAATCACCCAAAAAAACATTTCCACTGCATTTTAAAACATCGATGTTTTGGGTCCATGGCCAGAAAACTCCCCAGACCTTAATCCCATTAAGAATTTGTGGTCAATTATAAAGAGGCGGATGGAAAAACAAAACCACACAAACACCAGTCTCTGACAAGAAACCCCTCAAACATGAAAGCAAATCTTTATTTCAGTCAATGTCAGAGAATGGGATAATATTGTGTTTATGTTCCACAGTAACATAAACGCAATATTTTTCAAAATATGATTGCTTTAACACAATGACTGTGAATGAAATACAAACCTTCATCACTTTCGCAGGTATAGGACCCGATGGTGTTGTAACAGGCTGCATTTGGACCACAGACGTCAAAGTCCTCCAAACACTCGTCTATATCTGTGGAGAGGACAGAAAGAATAAGGGAAAATTAAATGTTTGTTAAGAGCTTATATATTTTGGATTTATTTAGGAATTTCCTAAACATTTATATATATTTATAGCTCTGGAAAAATTAAGAGATCACAGCAAAATAATCTGCTTCTCTGGTTGTATTCATTATAGGTATAGTACTTGTTTGGGTCAAATTAAAATAGTTGTTTTATTCTATAAACTACTGACAAAAAGA
This sequence comes from Novumbra hubbsi, assembly GCA_016801125.1. Lineage (NCBI taxonomy): Eukaryota > Metazoa > Chordata > Actinopteri > Esociformes > Umbridae > Novumbra > Novumbra hubbsi. The sequence goes on from JACXGK010008284.1 coordinate 4,437, forward strand.
TGTAGTGTTGTCAGACCACGAATAAGCAAAGAAAATAATTTCATGTTCATTTTAAACCACACAATTTAACATTTAACTTCAGAAATCAATATTTGGTGGAATAACCCTGATTTTCATACAGCTTTCATGTGTCCAGGCTCTCTCATTCACATTGATGTTGTTTGACTTTAAAGCAGCTGGGCTTTTTTTGATGGCTTGTGACCATCCATCTTCCTCTTGGTTTTCTATAGAGTTCAGGGTCTTGATCTTGTTGTCTTCCATTCACACATCCCTTTGTCTTGCTTCCTATCCTGCTCCAGGTGAAAGTGTAAAGTACATTGGCAATGCAGTGGTCTTTTGAGGCTCGCACTTCTAACACCAAGGTTGTGGCTTGGAATCCCACAGAAGTCACACAAAAATCTACGGCCTTAGGGGGTAATTCTGTACTTTACAAACTGAACATGGCAAAACAGTATACATTAATTCATCAAATGGTTGCGTGATGATCAATTTGGAACAATGAGAATAGAGATAAAATCACAGTACACGTACAGACAAGGTCATTGAAATAATGCTTCATTCCTCCTGAAAGGTGATGAAATTAAAAGGTACTGTATCATGCATGCCTTTGGTATGCCATAGAATAAAGCAAGGGAGAAGTGAAAAGATTAATTATTGCTTATTCTAGAAATATATTCTAAAATGGCTTGGAAACATTTGTTGGTACCCCTTAGAAAATTGGATTATAGTGATATTTTAAACACATTTGTTTCTTTAATCAGTATCACACATGTTGTAATGATTTACTCCTGGAGTGATACTGAATACAACTTTATTTATTGTAGGAACAGGATATTAAACGGTAGAAGTGCAAATAGGGCAAGCAGAAGACGTGATCAAAGACAGGCAGGGGATCTGATACATAGGGAAACTAGATGATTATAAATCACAGAAGGATTAAGGTAGGTAGTAAAAATACCCCACAAAAATCTAATAAACTAACAGGGTATACACACACACACACACAAGGGTAGGGACAACCTAATAGAACAAACAGGTCGAACCAATACTCCAAATCAATGCTAGAATAAAAAACACAAATCTAAACAAAAAAACTAAACAGAATTGGCAATACCACAGAGAGAAGCTAGCGAACAAAAAACACAGTCAATCTAAAAAAAATATTACACGTCTCCAATCGTGTAATCATTCAGCCTATTTACATGGAGAAAAGTAGTCACTGTGCTGTTTGGTATCATGGTGTGCCCCACACTGAACATGGACCAGAGAAAGCAAAGGAGAGAGTTGACTGAGGAGACCAGAAAGAAAATGATAGACAAGCATTGTAAAGGTTAAGGCTACAAGACCATCTCCAAGCAGCTTGATGTTTCTGTGACAACAGTTGGAAATATTATTAAGAAGTTCAAAGTCCATAGAACTGATACCAATGGTAGCAAGAGGAACATCTACCCCAGATTGAACAAAACAGCCATTTCATGGTTTCTCTCGGAACTAGGAAATATGTGGTCAAGTAAGATATTTTGTTGCAGTCAATGCTATTTGATAGTTGTATTTCTTGAATCACTTCTTGTGGTAAAGAATCTGTAGGCATATGATTTAAAGACACCATTGTTGTAGTTCACAGCAAATGTTCTGCTGTTAATTTAATCCATTAATCAAATTTAAGTGCTGGCCTGTTCATCCTATGCACAGGTCAGGTTTTCATATTGGGATTGAAGCATTTGAAAAAAAGATCTAGATGTTTCTTTGGACAAGGACTAGTGCATAGGAACTTTTTATTCTGTGTGTGTGGAACTGATCACCCCACCTGTGCGGTAGGACAGTTGTGTGTATGTGTAGAAATCAGAAAGTTGTTCTTGCATATTTTGATTTCTTTTAAGATGCTCAAGAAAATAAGAGTGGTGCACCCAGGTGATTGTTAAACACTTGTAGTAGCTTGTAATTGAAATTAATTTATTGTTACATTTTGTAGCAAACTTATATTTACTTAACTTAATATAATGACACCTCCTGGTCTTTAGTTTGTTGTATAACAACCTCACTCCTTTATGCGGGATATAGGTAGCTGGCTAGCTAATTGAACAAATCATTATTTTTGTATTTGGAAGATGGCCAGGTAGGTACCGGGGGATTATCTGTGTTAATTTACTGCCAGTACACAGCTGGACAACGGACACTGCTGCAACAGCGACTCAATTTAACAATTTCCTTGGAATTGTACTTTCTCTAGTTCATTTTGATGTATTTCCTATTCAAACACATTTCTAAGTTCAAAATGTCTAGCTAGTGAGCCATGGCGGTTAGTTATAGCAAGCAGTTGTTGCAGCTTAGAAATATGAATGACATTAGAAGAAAGAAGAGAGACATAAATCTTTCTTTTATGAGACAGAACAAGCAATAATTCAAGCTCTACAACTGATTCAAACTCTACAATTTTACAGCATCCCAACACCAAACGAATAGCGGCTGTTTATTCAAGTTACACACAACCACATCATTAATGTTTTCAAAAAGCAAGGACCTTTCCAATTCTTTTTCACCAAACAACACAGAAACAGTCTCTCCTGATGTCAAGTCATGGCTAGTTTGGTGCTGTATTTGGACTTTTTATTATATCTATAATTATTTTTTTAAATACTTGCGTGTGTATGTCAATTACATGGAGCTTATGTTTGTCCTGTTTTAAATACATATGTACAATGGTGTGTTTATGTGAAATGGAAGGGAGTTGCATGCATAGTTGTGTCCAACACACCCTTATAGAGTTAGATTAGGTATAAGCTTTTATTGATTATCCTCCAGCAATTCTGGTTAAATTACCTTGCGCAAATGCGAATGAAATTATTTGTGTGTGTCTGTTTCCGTGTACCGGGTTGTGTGTGCATTACCTTGACATGGTTGTGATGGGCCGTGTCTTTTAGAGGGTTTCTGGAGTACCACACTTGGGACTTGGTAACCAGGTTGACAGATGCAGCGGTATCCATATTTCCACTCATATGGACCCATTCCCCTGGAGTTGAAACATTCTGCGTTGGGGCCGCAGACAGGAGACTGGCAATAATCTATTCCCATTTATGTAAATGTTAAATGATTAGTACACGACACGGTACCGATTCAAGATTCTTTTGTTCGACAAATCAATGATGCTGGTTTTACTTTTACGCTAGACAGAAGACTACCAACCAAACGGTGCAACGTTGACAATGACACATCGAAAATCTGACTGGTATTTGTTGCTCCTGAAACATAGAAGAAAGAATATAAAGGTTGTATGTAGTATGGAAACAGAAATAGAAATCGGCAATGATCCCAGCCCCATTAGCTTTTATTGGGTGAGATAATGGAATTATTATATTTGCATACATTTGATATTACTGAATATGTGTTAAATATGTAGGCTGTGCATGGGTTATACATTTGTCTATGAATTAGGGAAACATGTGGATAGGACATAATGGGAACTTGGGACCAACTCCAACACCTTGGCCCCAGTCAAATGTTATTAAGCTTATGTCCAATGTTACTAGGACGAGGGGCAGTATAATGAAAACCAGATGTCCCCCTGAAATGTGTGTCTTTGTCAACGTTTACTTAAGTGAACTTTGCCTGTGTATCACCTGCAAGCTTGTAATAAACTATTTAAAATTAAAGTATTGGTTTCCTGTAGTAGTTATATTGGAGAAATTAAAATAAAGTGGACTTGCCCCTCAAAGTATTATTCCACAACGATAGCTACAGCTGAAGTGGTGTGAAATGTAACTGGATTCTTTAAATCAAAGAAACAATCCAAAAGGGTTGAAAAAGATGTTAAAAGTCAACCAATTGGCCACACAATGTATAAACCTGTGCATGGGGAAACCAACTACTGATGACATTTTGTTTATTGTAACATTTCATTTATCACTTTTCACTAAGAGATATGAGCAACAGATGTGGTGTGTAGTGCTGTAAAACTAGACCATTTTGGTTAGTTTGGTTTGGTTGGTTTGGTATTTTGCAGATCACACTGAATAAAATATCACAACAAATGTTTTTACTAGCCAGTTGTAGTCCATTACTTTTGTTGAGGTATGAATGGGCAATTATCTTTTGCTATATACTGTTCTGGGACTCACCCTTTATATGCTTGGGCCATGAAGCAGATAGTATGAGTAGCATCAGCCTCGTATCTAGTGGGCTTCCAAGTGATGACTCTTAATCTAGCTGACACTACGTAGTCAGTAATCCCACCAGGACCACTAATCAACAGTTGATAAACTCTGAAAAAGAAATGAGACCAAGACTATGTTAGTTACTATGTCTGTTTGTGCAGTTGTGTCTGTACATCTTTTTGATTACTCTTACATTGACTTAGTGGCAGTAGCTTTGACAAATATTTTCAGCTTCTTTTCAGCTATGGCACTGATTATTTTTCCATGAACAGGGGTTGGGGATTCAAACTTGGGCAGGAACACTCCCTCTGTGCAATCAGCGATGGAGGAATCGACTGGTGTTCAAACCAAAAGAAAAGAAAACTGTTTCCAGATACTGTTCATTGGCAGTAGTATGCTGTTATATCAATGCTGTCAGTAGACAGTTTAATTGTATACCTCTTAATAAAAACTGTATAGGTGTCGAGCTCAGTGAGCCAGTGAATGCGCGTTTGTGGGATACTGAGTTATCAGAATAGGTGAGGTCTATGTGCTTCACAGGTGCATCCTCCACCATCAAGTGGATTGCATGTTCAGCAGACGAGTATCGTGTATAACTCAGAGTGCAGGCAGCCTAGAGGACAAAAAGATGAGTAACCATTACAACAGAACCCATCGATAACATCAATCATAGTTAATGCTTCGAGGGATTACTTTTTTACTCCGTCTTATCTGCTTTCTTACCTCAAGTGAAGTAGAATTAATTTACAATTATAACATAAGCTCAGTAAAAAATGCAAAAGAATAAAAAACACCACAAAAATGTACCAATCAGTTTTAGTTTCATATTGAGTTGCAAAAACGTAATGGTTGGAAAATTGGCAGGGAACCGAAGCAAGAAATAAAGCATTGCACACTTTTCATTGAATGAAGTTGAAGATGGATTTATGTAATGTTGAATAGAAAATAATAATTGTGATGGTTTGATAATTGTAGATAGAGGCAGAGATGCAGGATATAACAAAAATGTCTTTAGTCCAGAGAATAAAGAAACATATCATAAAGACGCAATTAGGTTATGAATAATAACTCAGACACTATTCCATAAACAAAGTAGAGCAGGAACTAACTGACGTTTGCTAAACCAGCACTGACAAATGATAACTGACACTGACCTCTCCAACAGTAGGCGTTAAATGCATGTAACAATCAAACAAATTCAAAACAGGTATCCCACTTAGACTGTCCATAGAGGTGGATTTAGAACGTCCTCAGAACTTTTTTTCTGGAAGTTATTGGAGCCACTAACATAACTAAATAAAGCAGAACACAAGTCAAACATTTTTGGTGATAGCAAAAGGCAAAAAGGTGTAAACTACTTCATATTGAGAATTCCATTTAGAAACCAGCCTTACTTGATTCAATACAAAACCAGCTAGTGGAGTGCAGCCACCGTAGGAGCACCCCAAGGCACTCTCTGATGTCCACTGACATGTGACCTGGTCCCCATCTGCATCAAAGGGCTTCAGGTTGTAAGTTTTGGGGCAATTTTTAGGAACACTGGGTAAGAAAGGATGGAGGTAAAAAGGGGTACATTGCATTGGAAAGATATTACTCATACAATAAAAAGATTAAATTTTACAGAATGAAAACAGACAGTTGCATTTTGAATTAAATAATGATATGTACAACTAATATGTACAGTAAATTAAAACAATACATTGAAATGTGATCTGTGTCCAGTTGGTCTCTCTTAGAATACAGACTGAATGCTCTGGGTTACTTACCGCATGACAGGAATGATGGCAGTCTGTGGAGACCGGTTAGGTCTCCCAGTATCAGATCTCACGCCGAGGTCAATTCTGGCTTTTATATCTACTTTGGGATTGGTCCAAGTAGGCCAACAACAACCAAAAAAACTGCAACAGCAAAGGAGACAAAGCTTGACAAATGTGGTATGTCACAAACACCAAATCTGTCTTAAGTGGTCATCATCATTGAAATGTCTGTATTCATGTTTGGCGCCAAGATCATTTGGTAAAGAAACACTGCCAATAATTAGATCCAGTGAGTTACGGTACAGGATGTGCATGTAAAGTTGTAATTTTCATAAATGCATACTGTACATACAATACTTACATATATACAAACACACATTTTGATTCAAATAAATAAAAATTGCAATTTGGTGCAGAGCCAATGTAGACTTCTTAAATTAACTTTGCCTGTTATTCTTTCATGAAATCAAACACCAAGTCTTATTATGGAAGTTTGAAATGTCTGTTGACCTGTGAACATATTATGATTGTGCAAAAGAAGATTGTGCACGGAACATAAGTAATAATCTTATTTTCTGACTCTAGTTTACCATGAGTTATTTCAAGCATTTAGCTACACTAGACATGGTTGGATTTCCTGCCTGGCATCCCCCAGTGTAAGAAAGCATGCATTTCCCTGATGATATAAGTGTATGTTTGTCCCATACTCCTGAGGATGGTGCTTTGCTATAATGTCCTATGTTAGGTACTTGTCACGGGTGTGGTGAGTTTAGAACCAATTGCAAACATTAGAACTCGTACATGAATTCTTTTACGAAAACAAAAGAACAGGAACTGTAAACAAAGTAAATTAAAGGTGCTGAAACCAGCCGCTAAAACACACAAAACGAAACACCATGACGAAACTTCCATTCAAGCATAGTATCCACAATGAGCAACACCCGGTGACAGAAACAAAGGACTGAATCAACCACCACAAAAAGGAACCAGCTACATTTCGAGAGCAGCATCGGAGGAGAGGGGAGTATACATGGAAGGGAGATTGGAGATCAGACTCTCTCTCCTCTGATGATTCAGGGGCAGAGTACGAAGACTATGAACTCCCCGATGATGATCCAGGCTGGGGTGTCATTGGGGGGTGGAGAAATCCACCTTTCACCCTGGCTCCATGGGTCACCTTGGCACCCAGCACAGCTGCACCCCCAGGGGCCCCCCCAAACAATTTCGGGGGGGGGGCTAACAGGGTCCCCTGGGGTGCCATGGCTGGATGGCTGGTGCCAGGTCTCGGAAGTCTGACTACCTGTTCCTCCCTACACTGGACACGCGCTCCCGCCTTTCTCCCTGGTGTGGGAGTGGGCTGGCCAGGCATCCCGGACAGGGGCCTGGCACACAGGCTGCCTCCGCCAAAGCGTCTGCTCGTCGCCTCGCCGGCGCCCCAGGTCCTGCTAGACGGCCTGCCGTCCCGGCACCTGCTCCACGATGGGTCATCATCTTGGCACCTGCCCCACGACGCGCCTTCGTCCCGGCACCTGCCCCACGGGCCAGTCCACCGTTGCCTGCCCCACGGGCCAGTTCCCCGTTGCCTGCCCCACGGGCCAGTTCCATGTTGCCTGCCCCATGGGCCGCCAAGGACTACGTGCTCCGGGCCTCAGAGGCTGAGCCACCACCTCTGACTCCCTTGGCAAGCCGCCACCTCTGACTCCCCCGGCCGAGCCTCCACCTCTGACTCCCCCGGCAAGCCGCCACCTCTGACTTCCCGGCCGAGCAACCGCCAACCCGCCCTTCGTTGTTTTCTGGGTCTTGCGGTCTGGAGCTCGCGCCTTGGAAGGGGGGCTCTGTCACATCTTGGCTGGGGGCCCCTGGCCATCTTTTGTGCCTCGGGCTCACAACCAGGACGTGCCGTGCTGCTGTTCAGGGCTCCCCAATGAGAGACAGCTGTGTTCGGTTGTCTCTGATTGGGGAGCCTACTTAAGCTAAGTTAGGATCCACAACCGGTGTGGTTTATTGTTTGGCTATGCCTCAGTTCACGGTCACTATCACGTTTGGTTTGTTTTCTAGTTTTTATGTGAATATGCTACATGTTTTATAAGTAAGTTTGTTCACAGTTTGTGTTATGTTTAGTTATGCGTTTTGCTGCTAGTTGTCTCTTTGTTTTGTCGTGTTTTGTTTTTTGTTGAATAAATTCACCGTTCGACACAACGTGTTTGGTTCCAACCTGCACTACGGCCGGGACAATACTATTGGACGGGTGCCACATCCTGATATGTGTTTGTGGAGCCAAGAACTCACGGGACACTATAC
>JACXGK010008284.1:12745-22971 GCA_016801125.1 Novumbra hubbsi
AGGGTTAGGGTTTGAACTCACGGGACACTATACTAAACAAGGGTTAGGGTTTGAACTCACGGGACACTATACTAAACAAGGGTTAGGGTTTGAACTCACGGGACACTATACTAAACAAGGGTTAGGGTTTGAACTCATGGGACACTATACTAAACAAGGGTTAGGGTTTGAACTCACGGGACACTATACTAAACAAGGGTTAGGGTTTGAACTCATGGGACACTATACAAAACAAGGGTTAGGGTTTGAACTCATGGGACACTATACCAAACAATGATGGGATACCTATGTATAAAATACTTATATGATTGGCATTTAGCAGACATCCAAAAAGTAGGATGTGCTGGTCTAATTTTGGTCTAGTATACATGTGCTTTTTAAGACCAAGACATTTGGAAAGAACGAGAAAGACATAAACAACAAAGAACACTTTTCCCCCTGACTTGGGTCCATTATTGTTCTGCAAAAGAGCCAGAAGCTAACAGTTTGTGCCATGACCAGGATCAGTCCGGTCCTGAGATCCAATTCATCATTATCCATTGTTTTGGAGAAGATTGCTGACAAGGAACCCCCATTTGGGAGTTGGTTTCCTCATCCTCTGGCAGTGGTTGGTGAGTCAGAACTACACCTACGCCCAAGAACCAATGGTCAGGTTATATGTTATGGTAGTACATGCAATTTAGTCCTATGTATCTACACAATTTGTAATGCAAAACCTTTCCTGTTGTGATTGAAAGGGCTTACTAGACTAGTAAGTGACATGTGTATTATCAGTCCTTAAGTAGTCCACATTTTTATAACTGCAAAACTATTTCAAAGTCCTTCCTAGATGGATAGCAAGTTGACATGTTCATAACAATAATATTGTACAAGTAAGGTGATGTAAAGAAAATGTAATTGAATAAACAACATTAGAAAAAAATTGGACTGAAGCCCCAACGTTAAAATGAATGATATTGCCAAATCAATAGCCGAAGACCTAAAACTTAGCATGAAATGAAATGAAAAAGCTGCCATTGTTTCTGGAAAATAGAATTCATGGAATCTTTCTGATATACAGAAAACATTAGGTTGTGGAATTTTAGAGAATGTCTGATGGATTACAAAAAACATGCTGGTCGTTGATTGTATTATCAGAGATGAACCGAAGCACAATAGGGAGGAGGAACTGACCAATCTGAAGAGAGCGAAAGTGTACACAGTGGCTCCTCCCTCAGTTAAGGTAACCTCCCAATTGTCCCATAAAAGTAAAATAAAAATGCAGGCACTGGATCTCTGGGACCAGACATGGAATGATCACCTGGAACTCTTTAGACTCATATGATGATACAAATGTTAATAAAATAAATGTCAGACCTTTAAAGTCCAAATTAGTGAGACCAGACAAAGGGAGAAAGAAGGTTTTAATGACCTATCATAACACTGATAAACCCAAACCACCTGATTAATGGTCTAAACAATTCAAACATCCTTGTAAGGCGGTATTGAAGATGTGCCATAAAATGCTACAAGACCATCTAAAATGTGCATCCTATAGATGGATTGCAACTTCTTGGTTTTGGGTTGACAAATCAAAATCTGTTCTCTAACAAGATAAAGTTGTTACCGCATTAGGTGAGAATGATCAAGATAACAGAAATGGATTGAAGACAGTGGCATACGTCAAAGACTTGAAAAATTTCACAACAAATTGGAAAAAGATTGGAAAGAGAACACCAGATGTGTTCAGAAGCTAATGGAATCATTTTTAGATTCTGAAGAAGGATTTAGGGCTGTTATTAGACACAGTGGTTTACCTGGAGCCGAGAATAATGATGCACTCACTGGTGTAAACAATGCCACTACTCTTCATCTATTAATGCAATCCTTACATGAAGATCTGAGGAGAACATACAGATATGGTTAAATTTGTAGTAACACTTACAGCTCATTGAAATAATGCTTCATTCCTGCTAAAAAGCTACTGTATCATGTATAATTGCATGCCTTTGGTATGTCATAGAATAAAGCAAGGGAGCTGTGAAAATATGAATTATTGCTTATTCTACAAATGGCCAGGAAATATTTTTTGGAACCCCTTATAATAGGGGTTATAATAGGGGTTAATTATAATAATTATAAAATAATTATAATAAATAATTTGAAAATATTTTAAAGTAATTAATTGTATTTGTATCACACATCCCCAATCTTGTAATGTCTCATTCAGCCTATTTATATGAAGAAAGTAGTCACTGTGCTGTTTGGTATCATGGTGTGCCCCACACTGAACATGGACCAGAGAAAGCAAAGGAGAGAGTTGACTGAGGTGATCAGAAAGAAAAGAATAGACAAGCAAGGCTACAAAAGGTAAAGGCTAGAAAATCTCCAAGCATTTTGATTTTCCTGTGACAACAGTTGCAGGAAATAATATTACAATATTTTTAAGAAGTTCAAGGTCTGTGGACTTGCTGCCAACCTCCCTGGGTGCAGGCCGCAACAGGAAAATGAACCCTAAATGGTAACAAAAGAACCAAGCAGCTGAACTTCAAAGTAAAGATACGTTTCAAGTTAAAATAGACCTACCATTAAAATTATAGACTGATAATTTCTTTGTCAGTGGGCAAACGTACAAAAATATTTTATTAGGATCGGAAATATTTGTCAAGCACATCACACAGATGCTTGATTGGATTGAGATCTGGGGAATTTGGAGGTTAAGTCAACACCTTTAACTTGTTGTTTTATTCCTCAAACCATTTCTGAATCATTTCAGGATAGATAATCCTGCTGAAAGAGGCCAATGCCATCAGGGAATATTGTTTCCATGAAAGGGTTACATGGTCTGCAACAATGCTTAGGTAGGTGGTACGTGTTAAAGCAACGTCCACATGAATGCCAGGACCCAAGGTTTCCCAGTAGAACATTGCCCAAAGCCTCACTGCCTCCACCCGGTTGCTTTCTTCCCATCACACGGCCAGCCTTCACTCCCCACTTGCATCAATGAGCCTTGTCCGCCCATGAACCTGTAGCAATTTCTCCCCTTTGTTTTCATTGGAAAAGGTTTTGGGCCACTACAGACGGGGACACCCCAAAAGAGCTGGAATTTTGGAGATTCTCTGACCCAGTTGTCTAGCCAACTCGATTTGGCCCTTGTCAAAGTTGCTCAGATCCTCACGATTGCCCATTTATTCAACTATGAGAACAAAACGTTTATTTGCTGCTTAATATATCTCACCCACTGGGATTCACTTCAACTGTCAGTGGTCATAATATTATGACTGATTGGTGTATGTGAAAATGCAAGTAAACCGATTCATTTGTTTAGTGGACACAGGAGCTGAAGTTACTGTGATGCCGACTTCATATGCAAAACACATCCATCCTGTGTACAATGTAAAAAAAATGTAAGCTACAGGTGTGGGGGGAGAGAACAGACATTCAACAAACTGAACCATTATAATTTTCTATTGGTCCAATAAAAATTGACGCTGAGATATGGTTTGGTCCGTTTAATCAGCCTTGTTTACTACCAATATTATGTGTGACGGCTGGTGGTGCGAATGAGAATGATCAAGGCGCAGGGGGTGAATGAAGTGTTCGACGTTTAATTCTGTACGAACACTGAAAGCCGTAAAGGCTGAAACAAAGAGAGCAAACGTGCTCGCAGGCACGGAAATGAACGTAGTCTATGTTACAGGTGTCCAGAGACACGGCTGATAGAGACACGGAATATACAACACGTGACAACGACAATAACGCACAAAGAGACGTGACACACAGGGGTTGAAGTACCCAGCTGATTGGGGACAGCTGCGGGGAATCAGGGAAGGGTGCCTTCACAGGACATGGGAAACAGGACAAACATACACGACGGCGCTAGAAGGCCGGCGACATCGAACGCCGGGGAGGCACGCGCCCGGAGGACGAACCGCCACCAGGAGGCGACGTGACATTATGTAATATAACAAACCTTAAAGTGAAAGGATGGTTGTCAGGTTGGATTCTGGTCTCCAAAACCTCTGTCTGACACCAATCGTCAATGGAGTCATATTGTGTGTCCAATCTAGTTGTGGTGTAGGTTCTGGACCCACAGTGTGATCCTGAACAGCTCATTAAGTAAACTTCACAGCTCTTCTTGTAGGTCCATTGGTTGCGAAACCCAACCTGCCATGAAGAAAGACGTAGAACGAGATTAACATTTTAATTTTGGTTGAAATTCCTCTGAAAATAAAGAGTATACTCCAAGTAAACTATACAGCTCTGGATAAAATTAAGAGACCACTGCAAAAACGTTTTTTATTATATAAACTACTGACAAAATGTCTTACAAATTCCCAAAGGAATATTGTAATTTAAAGCTTTTATTTGCCGAAAATGACAAATTGTCAAAGAAACTAAAAGGATTGAGTGATGTCAGACCTTGAATAATGCAAAGAATATACGTTCACATAAGAAACACACATTATTTATGTTTTAATTAAGGCTTTAACGCCGATTTATTGCTTCAATGTGTCTTGGCAAGCTCTCCACCAGTCCATCACATTCATGTGGGAAGACTTTAAGTCACTCAAGCAGCTAGGCTTTGTTTGATGGTTTATGACCATCCATTATCATCTTGATCACATTCCAGTGGTTTTCAATTGGGTTCCGGTCTGGAATTTGGGCTGGCCATGACAAGGTCTTGACCTGGAAGTCCACCATTCACACTTTGATTGACCTGGCTGTGTGGCATAGAGCATTGTCCTGCTGGAAAAACATTGTCAAATACTTTTTGTAGTCCACTTGATGTTATCCTATGGTTGTTGAGTGACACTGGAATGTGTTGGTGGTCATCTCAGTAACCCTCTGTAGCTTTGTTGTGCCCCCTTTACATTATTTGACATTTTAAGGAGGAGCAACCTGACGCTCACTGAAAAGCCAGAAGCCATTTTTCTTTACTCAAAACTATACCTATTCCTCTCTTTTGGCATGGTAAATATATTACTTTTGAGGTACTACTAGCAAGCTTTAAAAGCTTCCACTACACATCTTTTTCCAAGATTTTGGAGTGGGTCTATTGGAATTTTTGACCATTCTTCCAGATGGGCATTGGTGAGGTTAGACAGAGGGCCAGGCTTTCAATCTCCAATGTAGGTCACCCCAAAGGTTTTCGGTAGGGTTGAAGTCAAGGCTCTGTGCGGGCCAGTCAGGTTCTTCCCCACCAAATTTTTCCAACCATGCCTTTATGGACCTTGCTTTACACATTGGGGCAAAATCACGCTGGAACAGAAAATGTCCTTCCCCAAATTGTTCCCACAATGTTGGAAGCATGGAATTTTCCAAAATGTCTTGGTAAGCTGAGGCATTAACAATTCTCTTCAGTGGAACTAAGGGGCCTCTGCCAACCCCAGAAAAACAACCCCAAAACATCCCCCCTTCACCAAACTTTACAGTTGGCACAATGCAGTCAGGCAAAAATTGTTATCCTGGCATTCGCCAAAACCAGACTCATGAGAAGCGTGATTTTATCACTCCACAGAACATGTTTTCACAGATCCAGAGTCCAGTGGTGCCGTGCTTTTTGCCACTCCATCTGATGCTTGGCATTGTGTTGGGTGGGGTGAGGCTTGCATCCAGCTGCTTGACCATGGAAACCCATGAAGCTCCCGGCACACAGTTTTAGTGCCAATGTTAATGCCAGAGAAGGTTTAGAACTCATTGAGTCAGCAGAGCGTTGGCGACATTTAAGCACTATGTGTCTCAGCATTGGGTGAACCCGCTCTGTAACTTTACGTGGTCTGACACTTCGTGGCTGAGGTTCCTACCCACTTCCACTTTGCAATAAAACCACTCAAAGTTGATTGTGAATAATCTATGGGGAAAAAAAAAATCACGAACTGACTTTGGCATCCTATTACAGTATCAAGCTTGAATTCAGTGAGCTCTTTAGAATGAACCATTCTTTCACAAATGTTTGTAAAGGCAGACTGCATTGCTAGTTGCTTGATTTTATACACCTGTGGCCATGGGGAGAATGAAACTTTAATATTTGATATTTGATAATGATATTTTAACCTAACCCTAATATTTTTACTGAGCAGGTTGAACGTGAAAAAGGTCAGAAAAACTACCACAGACAATCCGTAAAGAGATAAGTAAATGTTTGCTATTGTTTTATTCTCCTGTGCTCAAACAAAATATGTTTTACTGTCGCACCCTGGTTCGATTCACCTGTCTTATCTCATGTCTCCACCCCCACCAGGTGTCTCCCATGTTCTCATCAGTCCTTGTGTATATAGTCCTGGTGTCTCCTTGTTCCTGTTGCCAGTTCGTCTTGTGTGTTTTGTCAAGTCGACCCGCTCCCTTGTATTCCCGGTTCTGTTCTTGCCTGTTCCTAGTTCGATCGCCCGTGTACCGAACCTTTGCCTGCCCACCCAACCATTGCTCCCGTCCGTCAACCGTCCGTCTAAACTACAACCAAGTCTGCCCATGTACCGAACCACTGCCTGTTTGACAACGATTATCCCAGCCTGCTTTTACATTTTATATGCAAAGTTGCCCAGACCCCACAAATCAGCGTCACACCAGCTAGGCCAACCCCACTCTTGCACACCTGCCACACTACCTTTTTGTCCAATCCATTTCTTGCCTTGCAAAGTATTCAGACACATTCTCTATAATTACTGATTTACAGGTGGTACATTGACATTCAATTCAGTTTAATAATATATGCAATGTAATATGTACATTTATTTTTGGTGGGTAAATATGCAAGATTAAATATGTTTCAACACCAATATTTTAGTATTTATTGCCACCTTTTGCTGCATTTAAAGCTTTATGTATTTTTTGGGTAAATCTGTACCAGCTTTGCACACAATGTTGGAATGGTTTGGTTTTGTATAATTCTTCATTATATATTTGTTCCAGGTTGTTCAGGTTGGTTCTCAGACCTTTATTGAGAGCAAGATCAACACTGACTGGGGCACTGTAGGACCTCAACCTTTTTCTCCCTAAGCAACTCCTGTTGCCTTGGCCTTGTATTTGGGATCATTGACCTGCTGGCGGATGAATTAGCTCCCAAGCCTCAGTTTTTACCTAGCCAGGGTTATGTATATGGTTAACTAGCGCACTATTACTCCATCCACAGCAACTGAACTCTGATCTATAGCCTCTTAAGTGATTGTTGGCCTATACGTTGCTTCTTTTTCTTGAATGAGCATTCCTTTTCAGTGCCATGCTCACTTGGATATCCAAACACTTTGATACTAATAAACTAATTTCCCTATGCAATTGTATTACTTTATGACTAACATCTGTAGAATGATCTTTGGTCTTCTAAATAAAAGTCTGAAGGCTGGTGGGGGCCAAAGGACAGTTCTAATCAATACATCAGGTTTTAGAAAACAGGCTTAGTACGTTGCAAACCACAAACAATACCTCACAAAGGTTCTCAGAACTGTGCTCTATCATACTCACTCATAGGAAGTAAACAGGTCATGTTTAAAACAATGTGATTGATACAACTTTCTACATCTCCACAATTGATCCTTGAAGTTGCTGTATGTATATTTGTGACCCAGTAGATTTGGGTCCATTTTCTGAAGAGACATAAATGATTCCATCACAGAATAATAAGAGTTGTAGTAATTATTTGAAACTCATACTGCCATGACATACATGTTCTTTACAAGTGCATGTAAACTTTTGACCACAACTGTATACAGTCCTTTACTTTGAAAATGTATTCAACCAATTTCAACAGTGAAAATGCCTCATGGTCCTCGCCAGGCTGTTGTGATATACACAGTTACACAGTGAGCAGGGAGGAGAAAAAGACAAACATGGGGTCTGACGAGGGCAGGACAGGATTGCAGCCAAACATGGACAATATTGAGGCTACAACTCTGTTTCCAGAGACCTTGATGTCCTGGTTTTCCACCATACATTATATTATAAAAAAGTGAAAGGACCATGCTACTGTAGCCAACCTCCCCGGACATAGCCACAAAAGAAAACTTAAAGGATTGATTGTTTGAATGGTGAGGAAAACACATAGATCAACAACCACAAAGATTAAAGCAAGGAATGATAGTTTCAACTTGCACCATCCATCTCCAACTTTATGAGAGAGGGTTGTATATCAAGAGACCCACTGCTGAAAGAATCAATAAGAGAGTCTGACTGAAATTTGACACAACACATTTTGTGTGGGCAGATGAGAACACCTTAACGCTTTTTGTGTTTTCAGAAATTTAAATTGTCTTAGAAGAAAAATAACTAATTGAGTTTTGGGGTTGCAGAAAGTTTGTTCTCAGTCAAAGTTCATGGGTCTTTGAGAAAGACAGTCACCCTGAACACACTTTAAAACACACCCAGTAGATTGCACGCCATGTCATAAGAGATCTGAAAAATCAGTTGTGAGGCATCCAACACGAATAAGATTTTTCTCCAGATAATATTTAATGGTTTACATATGTTACTGTATAGTGAAAAAGCCGCTGATTCAACCCTACAGCAGAGCTGCTTATGCCAATCCTATGTGGCCAAAAACCTTTTTATCTTTAGGGACTGATTTATTTCCTGGGCTAAACAATAATAAAGGCCATTATCACTACAGCATAACCGCTGAATCACCGACCTCGAGAAGGAACACGGAGTACGGCCTGAGTCGACATCCTTGATCACTCTGGGAGAGATGTATGTCAGGAAAGGGGAGTGAGAAGGGGAAGCAAGTCATGCAGGGTGTAATTGGGGGTAATTACAGTGCATCCGGAAAGTATTCATTTTTTCCTCATTTAGTTGTTAGGATTCAATACATTTTTTCCTTAAGATTCTACACACAATACCCCATAATGACAAGGTGAAAAGTTTGTACAATATTTTTTATAGATTGGCCAAAATTAAGAAAGATAAACAAATATGAACATGTACATAAGTATTCACAGCCTTTGCTCAATATTTTGTTGAAGCCCAATTTTTGGGCAGTTCTTCCCTCTGGCCTATGGCTAAGCCACTCTAGGACATTTACAGAGTTGTCTCAAAGTCACTCCTTTGTTATGGCTGGCTGTGTGCTTAGGGTCGGTGTCCTGTTGGAAGATGAACCTTTGCCACCACCAGGCTTCACTGTAGAGAGAGTATTGGCCAGGTGATGAGAGGTGCCTGGTATCCTCCAGATATGACGCTTGGCATTCAGGCTAAAGGGTTCAATCTGTGTTTCATCAGAACAGAGAACTCTGTTTGTCATGGTCTGAGAGTCCTTCAGGTGCCTTTTGGCAAACTCCAGGTATTTATTTTTTAAATATTTGCTATTTAAAAAAAACTTTTTCAACCTTATTAATATGGAGTATTGTGTATAGAATGTAAAGGGGGAAATGTATTTAATCTATTTTGGAATATGGCTGTAACATAACTAAATGTGGAAAAAGTGAACCGCTGTGAATACTTTCCGGATGCACTGTTTTGTTTCTATCTCAAACTGATTGTGGAGGTCAGTTTCTTCTAATGCAGTCAATTCATCTGTCCAATCTCACATTTGACTTTGAAATGTAATGTTTGATTTGAAAATTGTCCATTAACTTTAATGAATTGTCATTTGAAAACTTTTGTCTGATACTATATATTGTTTAAGTGATCATGCAGGGAATTATACACAGGGGTTAAATAAGATCAACGTGTCTCTTACCATCCCAAAACACCTATAGACATGAATAGGAATGATACATTTTTCTGCTGCCAGTCTCCAGATTGCCAGTTTAAAGTCTACAGAACATATGACAATAGACTAGAGAAAGAAGATCTAGTGGAGATCGTTTCTAGATAGATTGTAGACTGCACAAATTCAGTGTTGTCCACCCAAATAAATGATTAGAATAAGGTTAGAAAACTTGTTCTGTAACTAATGTTAAACAGAATTAATAAAACAGCAGAGAAATAAAGTGTTAAGTTGTATTACCGTGTAGGTTCCATCTGGGTTGGGTCCAGTGGCATTAAATTGTAAGGTTGCTCCATAGAAATAAGAGGCCATGGAGCAGGAGAACTGCAGGAGCAGAAGCAGTAGTAGAGACGGAGGAGTCATGCTGCCCATCTCACTATCTATCTGGCCCATTGGAAGTTCCTGATTCTGCTTTTATACATTCACACCTTATCATCCCAGGGCATGAGGCCTTCTATGAATGTTATGTATTACCTTTACCCTTCTGAATCCCGTAAGGCCCTCCTCCCTTATCTCATCTTATGATGTTCCATTAACGCCTCAGGCTACC
>JACXGK010008285.1:0-22874 GCA_016801125.1 Novumbra hubbsi
TACAACAACAGGAGAAGGGGGATAGGGCTGACTTTACAACAACAGGAGAAGGGGGATAGGGCTGACTTTACAACAACAGGAGAAGGGGGATAGGGCTGACTTTACAACAACAGGAGAAGGGGGATAGGGCTGACTTTACAACAACAGGAGAAGGGGGATAGGGCTGACTTTACAACAACAGGAGCATAATCGCAGCTTCAAGCTAAATGGGAATTACAATCCAACAGCAGCCGGCAGCGAAGTTTCGTATCTGCAGATATGTTTTGTTGTATCTTAATAACAAGCATCTGTTCATCATGATAGGCTATAAAATATTAACAATCTATTAATTGGGAAAACAGGCAACAATGTGCATTTTTGGCGGCAAAGGGTTGGGTGTCAAGTCCGCCCCTGACATGTAGTATACATATGCCCCTCTAAGAGGCATCTCAAACCTCTTGCTATTTATTTTCGGATTATCTTCTTCATGGACCCATTCTATCATCCACATTTTATCCATGGATTCATGTTCTTTAACTATTTCCCTAAAGCTCCCTCTTTTGAGGGTTGCAGGTACCAAAGCTGGCTCCTATTCTAAAATTGAATTCCCATACACATTAACAAACACAATGTCAAATTTCTCTGCTTACTGCTCTTTTAAAACGCGCACACATACACACACACACACAACACAACACAGCGTGTGAGCATTTACATAATTTATTCACACACAATAACAAAGTAAATCAAAGTTCTGTATTTTTTCATTTTAGTAAATATATTTTTAATCAACTGTTCTTTGAGAGTTTAAACAGTAATTACATTGTGTGACAAGGAGAAAGTTCTTTGACCCAAACAAAAAATCAAGTAGCAAAACAATTAGGACGACAACTTGTCCACCTGCCAACTGTCTTACATATCAGTCTTCTACGGTTCCTGAAAAAGAGAACAGAGAAACAGTAATTATTTTGTTGGCATCAACTGTCCAGGCCCAAACGTTGGGGCATGGTGTTCATAATGACACTGGGGTTTACGTGATTCCTCACCTTCACCATGTGGCCGTGGAGCAGGTAAGGTGACCTGAAATCATGCTGGCAGTTAGAGTAGCCCATGCCCAGCCCCAAACCTGAGCAGAACGCCACAGGCCACGTGCGCCCTAGAAATCGAAAAAGACGCTTGCTTACACAAAACAATACATCATGTCCATTGTGCAAAAACCAGCCAGTGTCATTAAATAGCACAGGCGACAGAAAGTCTCTGCTGTCTGAGGCACTACTCACTTTTGAAGAAGAGGACAGAGAACACTATCCCCACGCCAAGACCGGTCCCTACAGGGAGTGAGAGAGAGTGAGAGAAAGTCAAGAGGGGCACATTCACGGAGACCAGCTACCCTGTGATGTAATACACGGATTAACACACAGAGGTATGAAACAACCCTGACAATGGTAGCGGGGGGGGGGGTTCTGACCACAGGCCCGGTAGACAGTACCTGTCAGACCTGTGGCCTCCATGACCCGGGTGGGGAACGATCAGACACAATGGACCAGAAGGGAAGCCTGGGGACGGGGAATGTGTTTGCCTGCTCCACTGTGGACCGTACCCCACCCTGCTACGGGTCAGCGAGAGCAGGAGCACATAAAAACAACTGTTTGGGCCCCTCCACTTCATAATTGGATTCAGAGAGCTATGCAGCATGACCGACACGCCGCTGCCAGAGCACACAGACGCGGTTCCCTCAGTTGCTGTTACACAACTACCACAAGCGTCCAACAAGACCACAAAAAGTTATAACCCCCCCCCCCAACATCTTTATTGCCGCTGACAAACAAATCACGATGCTCTTCAGCGTCACCCTCCTCCCATTTTCAGCCCAGGCCTTAAGATTTACAAGCTCAACTTCTCTCCCCCTCCCCTCTCCTCCCCCGTCCCTGTGATAGTTGCCGAAACGAAGTGGAGCTGGCCAAGTATGAGGCCAGATCTGCAACAGATTTACTGTTATGAACCTCTAACCACACAGTTTGACTCCCTCCGTTGCTTCTATCCCTTCACCTTTCGCCTCACCCCCCCTTCACCTTCCGACTGGATCCATCTTTCCACTGCTCCATGACTCTACTCAGCTTTCCTGTCTGTCCTGATGGGCTAGCTATTACCAGGCTCCCTGCGGTGGGCAATGGGATTTCACAACCTTACGGCTTATTAGCACACTGTAGGCGTGGATTACTGTAACCCTGGCAGCTGCCAACACACACAACGTTTGACAGAATACAGCCCGATCCAAATATAAAACCAGGAAACTGGGAAGTATGTACTTTCTCACTGCTAGTTGCTCTAAATCTCACGAACAATCCATTATACCTCTGGGTATGAGAAATGAAATCTCTTTGTGCATAACCGCAACTTAATTTGCCTCACATTTCCCTAAATATTAGGTTGGGAAAGTGTGCAGGAAGAACATTGATTTAGGATAGGTGTGCTGTGTGACATCTTGCTAAATATATTGAACACTTTATTCACACAGGTAAAAAAATGTCGTCCTGCACACAACCCATTAACCGTTTTTCTAGTATCATGCAATAGATTATAGCCTGGCTTAAATGTTTTCAATGATGTGTTCAAAATCAATTCTGTAAAGTGGAATGGATTCCTCCTCACAAATAAAGCAGAGAAATAATCCAAAATGTTCTGATCACAATTTGGTTTATTGTATAGCCCTAACTCTCTTGATTCATTGGTAAACATGTTACAGCATGCATTTCAAGAACCCTCAAATGTAAGGACTCATTCACATAACAAGACACATCGAAGAAGACGCTAGATCATTTTGTTGTGTAAACCTGCAAATATTGATAGCTGGAGAACCCACCTTCCCATGTAGCATTTGCCACATTTCTGAATGAGCCTTTCCCAGAGGTTAGCTGTGTCAAGACAATGGTGCCGGAACAGTACCAAGTTTCAGTGCAAAGCACACGCATATTAATGCTCACAACCTGGCATGAAACATCTGAAACAACATGCCAATGTAAATCTAAAGGCTAGGGAAATGATTATGCAAACTAAGAAAACAAGAGTTGTTTTTTTCTTTCCCCCTCGCTCATAAAATAAGCCCTTAAATATAACACCACCTGCATCGTCCCCTTAAAAAAATCTGAATTTGTTTAGATGACTAAACAACAGGTGCCATTTAATTCCAGCTCATGAAAACAGCACACCTGAACATCATGTTGACTGTTATTGGTGGTCTCTGACAATGTGAGTTCACTATTCGACTTGGCAGTTTCAATGGGCTGACAATATGACCAGTGCATCTTTAGGAAAATCAACCTTATAAACCTGATGCTTTAAAACCATGAATGAAGTTTCACAGATGCCTCAAGGAGCCATATAATCATCATCATCATCATCATCTAGACATCAATACCTGAACCTTCACATTCTGCCATTACACTTCTAAAGTGCCCATATGTCACAGAAAGCAACATCTGGGTGATTTAGGAGACCTTTTGGAAGGCAGTGCTCGTAGCCCAGTGGGAAGACATTCTTCCTGTCATTTGTCTCCTGAGTATTAAAAGGACCAATAAATTGTATAGATTTCTGTATTTAAACGTATAATATAAAATTACCACAGGGCTACCCTGGTCAGGCCAGGCACCAGGAACAATCTCTGTTCTAGTTTATCCTAAAGGTGTTTGATAGGGTTGATGTCAGGGCTCTGGGCAGGCCAGATCATTTCTTCCATACCAAACTCATCCATCCATGCCATTATGGACCTTGCTTTGTGCAATGGGGTACAGTCATGCTGGAACAGAAAAGGGCCTTCCCCAAACTGTTTCCACAAAGTTGAAAGCATAGAATTGTCCAAAATGTTTGATATGCTGAGGCATTTACATTTCCTTTTAGTAGAACTAAGGGGCCTAGGCCAACCCCCCAAAAAACAACCCCATAGCATTATCCCTCCTCCACCAAACTTTACAGTTGGCACAAGTCAGGCAGGAAACGAGTCCAGTGGCGCTGTGCTTTTAACCACCCCATCCAACGGTTGGCATTGTGCTTGGCAATGGATGGCTTGCATACAGCTGCTCCGCATGGATTCCCATGCCACAGTTTTAGTGCTGATGTTAATGCCAGAAGAGGTTTAGAACTCTGCAGTCATTGAGTCAGCAGAACGCTGGTGACTTTTATACACTATGCGCCTCAGCACTCGGCAACCCCGCTCTTTATGTGGTCTGCCACTTTGTGGCTGAGTTATGTCGTTCCTAAATGCTTCTACATGGCAATAATACCACTTACAGTTGATTGTGGAATAAAGTTCAAGAACTGACCGTCATAACGATGGCATCTTATTACAGCATCATGCCCAAATTTAATGAGCTCTTTCTAGCGACCCATTCTTTCACAAATATTTGTAAAGGCAGACTGCATAGCAAGGTGCTGGATTTTATACACCGGTGGCAATGAGACACCCAAATTCAATGATTAGGAGGTGTGCCCCAATACTTTTGTCCATATAATAGACAAAGTGTATAATGTTTTTTTGATGGGGTACAACGTACTGAAAAGTCAAACAAACAGTACTAAAAACCATCCCATGGCAGTTTCTGAATATTCCAGGACATGATTTACACGGTACCCACCCTAAACTTACAGGAAACAAATTATACACAGCATTCCAGAACAGGAATTAACATGATTGTTTTCCATTTGTAGAACAATTATTAATTTCACTGAAATCGAACATAACTTGGACGTATTAATGAAGGGGTGGCAGGTGGTGGCAGGGTAGTAGCCAGCAGTAGCCAGACTCCCAATCAGGCAGGCTAACAAAATATATTGCTGTGCCAGTAACCTTATTGCTAAAGTAAATTGCTCTGTACATGAGCGTTTGTTAAATATAAATCAAGCATTTTTTCCTTTCTTTTAATGTTTAAAATATATACTTAGTATTATCCTCCATGTTATACTTACCAACTATAGTCATTTTGAAATTAAGAAGAATATTTTAACTTCTAACCTCAAGACATGGCGCCTCTGGGTTTAAACACTGTTTGACTAGTAGACTATGACGTACTCAATAGCTGGTAAAGCATAAGTCAGAAGTATCATAGTAGAGTTGGATCCAAGTAAAGACCTAAAAACTGCCTAATGTAAACAATGTGGAAAATGCAATACCTAACCCAGTGTGAAATAAAAAATACATTACAACCCCAACGACATAGGTATGGGAATGATTAGATTTAAAAACAACGGTCACAACAGTGTCCTACCCTTCTATTATCGCTCAGGTCCAATCCAATCATTAATTTGTGGAACAGTTCGCGATTGTCGCTAAATGTACAAGACATTATGTGAGCAAATGACTGGCTTTGGCAGTGTCAAGCGTGTGAAGGGCAGTATATCATTCATTTCGGAATAACGCGGGCAAATTTTGCGTCGACTTTTGATCATCATATCATTTAAAAAGCAAATCATTCTTTGAATAAAAAAAACTATGTTGATGGTGCATATTATTTGAATATCAATTGACCTCCAAGTATCCGTGGGCATTTTGGCCTTGCTATCTAATGATTTAAAACGGTTTGAACTGTTTAAAACTGCACTGTTTTCGGTAATCTATTCTGAACACATTTATTTATAGATACATTAACTACGTGTATATATTTACCTAGCTTCACGGCACTATCAGCTAGGCATCGATCCCACTTCCTTCCAAGTTCGTCTGCCATTTTACTTAGTTCTTCTTCTTCTTCTGCTGCTCCGTCTTCTTCTTCAGATCAGTAATTTTCAGTGGCAGTTGGCAACCAACTATTATGTGCATTACCGCCTCCAATTGGACCGGAGTGTAGACCAGAGACAGCGCTGGCCTATATCCTACGTATCATTTTGTATATCCACCGTAGGAAACGAAAATACATAATGAAATATTAAATCCCCTCAAGATTTTTCCAGCAGTTTAAAAAACCTAATTCCTTACATCTTATAACAGTATCCCTCTTACACACATATAGTTACTGGTGTACATTTAACCAGCCCCACCTTTTCCTGGATATTTTACAAGTGTCTTGTGTAAAAACTCGAAGTTCTATACCATGTACGTATGGCTGAAAAAATATTTTTGTTTTGGTACCATTCTTTATTCATGGCTGTGTTCTTATGCAACATTATGAGTGAGCCCACTCCCTTGCCTGACAAGCAACCCCACACATGAATGGTCTCAGGATGCTTTAATGATGGCATGACACCGGACTGATGGTAGCGCTGACCTTTTCTTCTCTGGACAAGCAGTTTTCCGGATGACCCAAATAATCGGAAAGGGAATTCATCAGAGAAAATGACTTTACCCGAGTCCTCAGGACTCCAATTCCAGTACCTTTTGCAGAATATCAGTCTGTCCCTGATGTTTTTCCTGGAGAGAAGTGGCTTCTTTGCTGACCTTCTTGACACCATGCCATCCTCAAAAATTCTTTACCTCACTGTGCGTGCACATGCACTCACACCTGCCTGCTGCCATTCCTGAGCAAGCTCTGTACCAACAATTGAACCTCTGTCCTTGAAGTTCTTGATTATCCAATAAATGGTAGATTTAGGTGCAATCTTACTAGCAGCCTGTGAAGCCCTTTTTGTGCAAAGCAATGCTGACTGCACGTGTTTCCCTGCAGGTAAACATGGTTAACAGAGGAAGAACAATTATTTCAAGCCCCACCCTCCTTTTAAAGCATTCAGTCTGTTATTCTAACTCAATCAGCATGAGATCAAGTGATCTCCAGCCTTGTGCTCGTCAACACTCTCACCTGTTTTATTGAGAGGATTACTGACATGATGTCAACTGGTCCTTTTGTGGCAGGGATGAAATTCAGTGGAAATGTTTGTTGAGGGATTAAGTTAATTTTCATGTACTCAAGAGTAACTTTGCAATTATTTGCAGTTCATCTGATCACTCTTCATGACATTCGGGAGTATATGCAAATTGCCATAATTAAAACTGAGGCAGCAGATTTTGTGAACATTTATATTTGTGGCACTCTCAAAACTTTTGGCCACGGTTGTAGACCATCAAACTCCCACAGCCAAATGTACTCATGTCATCTAATTTTCAACTGAGGCTGTATCACTGAGGTTTAGAAGCAAATTTTCCAGTGGGCAATGTAATTCTCATCATAAACCAAGTCAGAATGACACAGCAGTGTATTAATGCCTTTTTCAAATTGAAAAGTTAACAAGTTACAAATCACAACAAAAAGGACAAAGCAAAAGCATACCAGCCATGCAAAAAATAAAACATACAGGTGGATACACTCAAAACTTGACATCACCTTGTAAATTGCATTTTCAATGTTTTTCAAGCTTTGTGTTGTAAGTGGAAGCAATAGTTTTTATACTGGTGCATTGGTACAAAAACAATAGTATTTGCTGAATAAAAAAATATCAAGTTGCATGTATCCTATAAAAAATAAACCGGCACAGGTCGTCACTACCTCTGGTTATAACAGCAATTGCAAAATTAATGTTAAAAACAGGCACGAATTAGATCGAAAAATGCACATTTTTGGAGATAAAACATATTTAACGAGTTTTGAAGGACGGACAAGTTTATCAACTCCTTATGGCTATCTATACGGGATTTCGTGTTGATTCGTTTAACCATCGCCTGGCGCAATATGACTACCGGAACGCGATTGGTCGACCATCTGTTTGAAGCATTACCCGTTCCTCCATTTTCAGTGATGATCGTGATTCAAATATCGTCCTTTGTTTGAAATATCTGCCCATCGTATTGTATATTCGTCCTAAGTGATCGTTAGTGACATACTAAATGTCTGTGTGATTTCATGTTTGTTGTTTTGGTTGTGTATGCTCAATTAAAATCTTAAATACTATAAATAATTGTTTGAATGTCATTTCTATGCCCATGCTCTGTTCGTTGCCTTATAACCTCGCCCATATTTATGTGTGCAAATTGATATTTAAAAAATATATAAATCTATGAGTCAGACCACTGGTTCTGGTATGCCGACTGCATCACGATGTTACCTCTTGTTTGAAAATATATATAATTATTACCTCCGATATCCCTATTACCCCTCTACGTCCCCTCTTCGTCTACTTTTTACCATTCACCACTCCTCTCCCCCTTCCATACTTGGCAATGCCTTACTTATTCTTCTCCGATTGGCTGTTTAAACACAAGTAGAGTGACCCGGATATGCAATCGCGCTTGTTTTCTCCGTCTCCCTTCCTGTACCCCGGTTGAGGAAGTGAATTCGCTGACAGGGCTGGGTTCCGTGAGGGAGGCGTAAAGAAACATCATCTACTTGGTGGGGATAGAAACAATAATAATATAGAAGAACAAGCTGTGCAAGCACAATAAAACGAACGTGTAAAGTCATCAGCGAAAGCATATTCCCCTCCAAGATCGTCACCGAGCGCCGCAGACATGGTAAGGCCGCGGAGACGAGTTGGAGTAATGGGGATGGGTTGCTAGATTTTGATGGGGCTAGTTGCCCCGGGATCTTCGCCAGTTAGCTCGCTTGCTAGCTCTCCTTTTATAGGAAGTGCTGTGTTGCGTTTTGACAGTGGCATAGCGCTTCATACTTTTGCTACCCATATTTTATTAGTTTGACGACAGGTTATTGTGATTCGGAATATTTTTATTTGCCGATTAGGCAGCTTGATACCCTTTGCGTAAAATAAAGTTACAGGATGTTTTGGATTGAGAAAATAGTTCGGGTATTAGAAAGACCACTCTCTCCACCCCCCTTTTGCAGACACACACCCCAGGGTTAAAATAGTACTAGCGCCGGTTTGCCTATCGCTAAAATCGGCCTGCTCCGCCCATTCCCTCCAATGCATTTGAGGCGACGTGAAAACCACAACTTATAACTTTTCCTTGGATTCTACCATGTAATATTCGACACCGTTCTTTTTTTATTAACTTATAGTTTAATAATGAAACCTGGCAGAAATTAGGCATTAAAAGTTTGTCAACCAAAGTGTAGTTAATCGAACCGCAAAATAATATGCACAACGTCTACAATTAAAACAATGACTGGATCAAGAAATCTAAAAGATACACATGAAAGATTTTGTATTTTTTTCAAACCATGTTTTTACCAAACCGTTGAACCATATAATTAAGTTGAAACCGGCTCTGCAGAAAATATGGACTGTGACATAATCCTAGTCTTTATCGGAACTTTACATAGTTGGATATCTAATGTAACTAGAATAGGTTTTGAGGTAGAAAAAACGTATGCATATTTGTGTATTATTCTAATAAACGCCATCCCCAAACCGGACCAGATTTCTTTCACATGTTTGGACATCGTGGTACTAGATAATACCATTTAGTGCATTGTCCTGAACAACCGTGTTTATTATGTGTGTGTGTATATATTTACAACTTTTAGGGGTGAAAACACTTGTGGAGTTGTTTTGGGCCTTGACCTGCTTGTTGCCTGACCAATGCTTTATACTGGTACAGTTGACTGCAGTAGGAGTTTGTTTTAGGACTGTTCCAGGCGTCTCTCTGTGAATTTCACACATGTTGTGTAGATCCAGTTCGTGTGGGGTTCTGCACTGACTTATACCCCTTTATTGAACTACTTTGGGAATGATGCATCATTCATAGGGTTAGGGTAATAATGACAACATTACCGGTTGCCTTGTTTCCTGTTGTAGTTTAACTGGTGTGTGTTAAATTACAACAGACATTTGTGTAACTGATATGTTTATGGTGTGTTAGCTGCTGAGCCATATAAGGGACATTGGGCATTAACAACCCACCATCTGATTCCAGGGAAATGTTGGCTATCGTAACTCGGAAGTCACCACCTCGCTCTAGTGGAGTTTAACAGAATAAGTGTTTGTGCAAGTGTAGCCAATGAAGGTCAAAAAATGACACCACATTAGTTGTAGGCCCGAATTGAGCACTCAAAGTACTGTAAAAGACATACCTAGCAAAAGAAACGTGAGTCGGTTATGTTTACTTTGTTTTATGGACACATACAATATTACTTGTAGACCCTGGGGTCTTTTAAACCAAGGTGTTGTACAGTCAGTAATAACAGAAACCTGAATTCACAATCTATTTGTATAAATTGCCTTGTGAAAGCCTTTTATCTTTTAACCCATGGCTGCCCAACCCTGTGGAGATCTACTGTCTGATTCCAACATCAGATTCTAATAATTAGCAGGGTGAAAAGCTTAATCAAGTTAGTCACAAATGGGTTGAAGAGAAAATGTACAGGACAGTAGATCTCCAGGAACAGGGTTAGACAGCCCTGACTTAACCCTTTCCAGATTATGTTTTCAAGACCATTGTTGCATCCTCATGTGAGAATTTCTTGCCTGTAAGAACAGTTCAGGTATTCCACAGGTAACCAATACAAACAGCTGTTTCAGTTTTGTTCCCACACTTTTTGGACTCCATCATCCTGAAGAGTCATGTCCAAATCATCCAAAGTATTTGTTAAACAAAATGTCTGCAAGGACTCCTGTCAAACACTGTTTTGGATACTTGTGTGTCTTTTAGTGTTTTTGGGAGGACTCCTAAATCTGGAAAACATTATGACCCAATTCCAAAAATATTTGGAATTCTAGACTCCCTCCCTCTTTAGAAACCCTGATGGAAACCGAATGAGTCTGTAAAATGTTGTCCATCGACATGATGGGAGAAACTATGGAGGGTAAGCCTGCAGTTCAACAACTACTCTTAAAATAATTGAATGAACTGCCCAGGGTGAACTTGATTTTAATTTCCAGTATAGATGGCCTTATTTTGGTGAATGATTGTGCCAACCGTTTGACAAATTAAAAATAACATTACTTGTTGCACATAACATACTTGTCATGCTATGTGGCTTTGGAGCTTGATCAGGCTTGTTCACTTTCTTAAAATGTCGTTGTTAATATTTAATTTAAAATAGCTACACAGCTACAATAGTACACAGTACCGCATATTTCTAAGGGATTTTATTTTTAATGACAATTGATTGAAAATGGAAAACTAAAGTGGAATTTACATATAATCATCGTTTGCCAGGACACTCCAAAATGAGCTCAAATGTATCCTGTGTTTGGAAGAAGTATGGAACCATCAAAAACACTTCCTAAAGCTAGATGTCTGCCCACTACGTAACCAGGCAATAAGTGCAACTATGAATCCAGTGGTTATTAACTTAGCTTCAGAGATTTTCTGCAGAGATCGAGGGAATTGCCAGTAGGGCTGCACATCTGTAGCACTCCATTAGGCCTTTAGTACAATGTTTAGACAGAGGCCTCTCATCCCGCCGGATAAACTCTTGAGAGCATGAAGAAAATTATTCTCTGGTCTGATATGAAGCAAAGGCAAACTATTAGGCTGAATGCCAAGCACTACATCTGATGAAAAAACGCTCCTCACCTGGCTAACACATCCCTATGGTGGTGGGAGCGTCAAGCTATGGGGACAGAGACTGGGAGACTGGGAAGGATTGAGGCAAACGATAAACAGGACAAAATACAGAGAGTTCCTTGAAAAATCCACAGTCCTGAAGTGAAGAATAATCTTTTACTGCAAAACCTGTGATCACTGCCAAAGGCGTTTCTACAAAGAAATGAATAAAGTGTCTGTGTACTTGTGAAAGTTCAGTTTATTTTCACTAAACTGGCACAAATGTCTTGTGTTTTCACTTAGTCATTACGGGGAATTGTGTAAATATTTATTTGGATCCTTTTTTGGGAAATAACAAGGCTAGGAGACTTTTCCTAAACGTACCTAATACAAACCACATTAGGCTTCACCTTCACAAGGGTTTTTGGCATATTTTAAAGTATCTCCCATGCTGCTAACTTCTTAAAGATGTTTTCGAAGACCATTGAATGGCAGCCAGCCATTGAATGTCCGTTTTTGTAACTTAGGCATCATTTTAAATACCTAATGGGTTGAACGCTGAACGTTGTAACTCTGTACTACCTCCAACTCCACTTGGCTCACAGTCCGGCTTACATCAGTGCTCCATACGTGGTCTGATACAATATAGTGTTGAGCAGATGGCTTGTCTCCCCAGCCACCCACTCTCCCTCTTGACCACCACTCATCCATCCCGATGGTGCAGCCTCCTCGCCGCCTCTCGGCCCCTGGGACAGTCCAGTGTTTACACCAAAACTAAGGCATTGGTAAACTGTGTCGGGGAGTGCAGGTGTTGGCTGAATGGAACTGACTAATATGCTTTGATCCACCTAGATAAAACCTGGAAAGGGGAGAGAGGGCATGGAGTACATGGTCAGAAGAGTATAGTTTTGTTTAGGGAAAGACGGATTTCTGGGGGTGTGATTCTTTTGAATAGCCAGCTGTTCTGCCGTGGCATGCAGTCTCAATCTTGGTTTCATCTGATGACTTGGTAGTCATTAAACAACACGTGCTCCCTCATTTGTCAGTGTTGGGCAGTTCCACAGTAAAAGTTGTATGCTCCCACTCCGTTTTTTTGTTTAAAGGTGTGAAAATGGACCGTTTTTTTTTGTGCTACTAAGCTTTCCATTATTTTGGTTAGTGTTTACTACGAATTCAGGACACACGTTATTTTCTGTTTTACAGTCCAGGAATGTCATTAGAACTGGGCGTCCAAGTTGTTGTTCTAAACACTTTTTTCCCCAACACAAAATCCCAGTTAGTTTGAGTGTTGTATTTGCCTATTGATGTCATTGATATAGGTATCAATCGAACAGCATTCAGACCAAACCTGCATGCTTGCAGTTTGACCATCACCAACCAAGTTGATACATTTATTTTTATCACCTAACCTAGATCTTGTGGTGAGTGTGTTCTCATTGGACATCATGGGACTGATGGCCAGTTGCTGTGGAACACAGTGTGGAGAGATGCGTTGTTTAGGTGACAAAAGCTTCATCTGTAGTCATTTAGGAGATTAATGTAGTACAGGTGGCAGCTGACTAGACTCTCTGTCCTGTACATTTCACAAGTGTCATGTAATGGCAGGCCTTAAGTCCTCTGCATTGTTCAGCAACAGAAGAACACCCACAGAGTAGGTTTGTCTTAGCTTGCTGGTCTGTTAGACTCTCCCAGTCACCCGCATTCCTCTGTGCCATCGACGGATGACTGGAGTACATGGAGTAGCCAGCACGGGTTGGACAATGTGTGAAATGACACCTCATCTCAACCTGTCAGTAGATGGAATCATCTATTCTTAGGTGGGAGGCTGATGCTTCCACCACGGTCTCTAACATTTCTGCAATCAACGTTGTTCTACAATGCTTTAATAATGTCACTATGTGTTGTCCATATGTCTGGAAACAATTCAATGCTAGATGAATGTAAAATACACCAGTTAAATACTCCATTGTACGTACCTCATTCCTAGGCCTTTATATTTTGTACTAGAATGAGCACTCGTTTCTGCAGACATGATTTATCATCTGTTTTTGTATTTTACTAAGTAACTATCTGCACCTGCAGCTAACCAACTAAAGCCGCAGTGGCAGCAATATTCAAATTCAGGAGCCAAATTAATCTCTGACGCATTTAGTGCCCTATGGGAATCGGAATAGATATAACAGTTGTTCATTTGCAAAGCAACCTATTGATAGGCAAATGCTTTATTAATATTTAGACTTTGGAAAAGATCCTAACTTTATTCGAACGGTTAACTAGTTCCGATACTAAAACTTAGCTAAACAATTTAGCTGATTCGTTTATGGTAATAGTTCATAATTATAAATTTGATACTTTATAAACCAGTTAAAATGCCCAATCCATGCAGAATTAAACATGTGCCACAACAATTTCTGACTAAAACAAGAGAGAAATGATCTTTCTGGCATATACATTTGTCTTTAAATTAGTTTTGACTTGGTACCCCTTGCACAAACCTGGCGCACCTAGCCCTGCTGTTAGGTTCTTGCTGTTTCTGTAGCATAGCTAGCATTGCCGTCCGAGCATCATAAATGGTAACCGAAAGGTATTAAATTAAATCCCTGACCTGGCAAAGTTAAAAATATGTTACGCTAAATGCACCCTGGGTAATCATCATGGCAGATTCAAGCATCTTCTAATTGGAGAAGGAAATGTTTATTGGGTTTTGCATGCATTATCAAATCATTATCTAATTTGTCTTCACGTTAATTGTAAGAAATAATAATGATAGCATTCTGACCGTCATGGTATAGGTGTTTTACATTGTTTAACCAGGCCATGAATTTTTCAACAAGACAAAAATGCTCATAATTGTTACCGTTAAAATCGTGTCTATTTACAGGGCTGTTATACCAATGGTCTTTGCAAAGTTTTGTCACTTGAAGCGGTTTGTGGTTATGAATGTATGTTTGCATAAATCAGGGTTACCTAACCTAGTTCCTGTAAATCCCAAATGAACCTCGGCCTCCACTCCCCCCTCAGCCCTACCTTGTACGCATTCATTTGTGTGTCCGCCATTTGCTCCCGTGTCTTACAGTTGACTTGTGGGAGCAGAAATGAGCAAGAGTGTAAGGGCTAAATGCATCCTCCACTGTCTGCCCCGATGCAGGCTCCACTAGCAAGTATCTAGCGAAGTAGAATACCATATGGCACTTGTTTTTATTTTTAGCTTGCACAGTTTTACACACAAGAATGGTTGGCATTCCTAATAATATGAAATGCATAAAATATGGTTTTAGTTAAATGTTGGTTTGTTGATGTTTATTGAATCAACAGTAGTAAGGATTTGTAAGTTCTTGCATGTTATTTCATGTAACAGTCCGCCGTTAATTGCTTCGAGTCGAGTGTGTTCCGATGTTGATGCCTTTGTTTAACCCCTAGCCAGTCTTACTTGCCTCTGGTTGTAAATCTGATTTGTTTAAAAATAAATAAAAACAAATATACCCCTAACATTCCTAAAACCCCAAGGATCGAGCAACAACGTTGTTGAAGCACAGTGGTTAGGAAAAACACAATTGAGCAACAACCTAGCTTATGTTGATAAAGTTAATTGCAACTTGCTTTTCCTCAATGCATTTACAGGCGAGTGCTTGTGTTTTTCAGAATGACCAGCAGCTAGACTGTGCCCTGGACCTGATGAGGCGTCTGCCTCCCCAGCAGATCGAAAAGAACCTCAGTGACCTCATCGACCTGGTGAGTCAGATGACAACCACTCAATCCTATTCACCTTGACTACCCATGCCGGTCCTGTTCACCTGCATGACAGTGCCCATGCCGGTCCTGTTCACCTGCATGACAGTGCCCATGCCGGTCCTGTTCACCTGCATGACAGTGCCCATGCCGGTCCTGTTCACCTGCATGACAGTGCCCATGCCGGTCCTGTTCACCTGCATGACAGTGCCCATGCCGGTCCTGTTCACCTGCTTTGCAGTGCCCATGCCGGTCCAGTTCACCTGCATGACAGTGCCCATGCCGGTCCTGTTCACCTGCATGACAGTGCCCATGCCGGTCCTGTTCACCTGCATGACAGTGCCCATGCCGGTCCTGTTCACCTGCTTTGCAGTGCCCATGCCGGTCCAGTTCACCTCCATGACAGTGCCCATGCCGGTCCAGTTCACCTGCATGACAGTGCCCATGCCGGTCCTGTTCACCTGCATGACAGTGCCCATGCCGGTCCTGTTCACCTGCATGACAGTGCCCATGCCGGTCCTGTTCACCTGCATGACAGTGCCCATGCCGGTCCTGTTCACCTGCATGACAGTACCCATGCCGGTCCTGTTCACCTGCATGACAGTACCCATGCCAATCCGAATGCTTCAAAGAAAAAAATATCTGCCTGTACAAAACACATCTTACACAATACAATACACAATATAATTAGTAATTCTGAAATTCTTGTCTATAGCAGCAGGTTTCATCATGGTGTATGTACACCTGTGGTAAACCGTGACGAATGGAGCTAGGCCTCCCTGTAGCAGGAAAAAGATCTGACGTCATAACTACAGATAGAGAACTTGGATGCCTGCGTATACAGGGCAAAACCTGAGACCTTTCTTTTGCAGACATATGTAGGAGAAGCAATTTTCTGATGACTGAGTGAAATGGTCTTAAACCTCACCTCGGCTGTGGCTCTCAGAAGCATCAACCATACACAATGTTGGCAAATTTCCATAGTAAGATGCACACTCACACACAAAGAGAATATGGTGGTCATTTCAAAGTACCCAGTACATCCAGTTGCAACATCATTGCTTTTGTTTTTACTACGCCACCTGCGATCTGAAGTTGAAATGGTATTCTGCACGTTGTATTCAAAATGTTATGAACGAGAAGGCAACAGAAAGCAAGCTGTAGATGAAAACAAGTCCACTTACCATTATGATTGTCATTTAAACTTAAAAGTTGGTCTTCCTGTCTTTGTTTATGAAATGGGCATTGGTAGTTTCATCTAGCTTGTCTTAGTTTTTATCCCGATAGCGGTCAAAGCCAGGGCTGGCCTTCGCCATCCTTACGTACAAAAAGCTAGGCTCAAGCATGTGAAAACCAGATAATGCTTGCTGTTATCACTGAATTAGTGATGTAGTGGGCCTTGAGTCATCATACAATTCAGTCTTATTTGTCAAGTGCACAGCATAACGTGTCAATCTGAACAAAATAATTCTTAAGAAAAGGCACACGTAGTAGTAATAAAGAAATATATAAAGCAAAAATAATGTCAGAAAATACAACATATTCATAACAATAGTGAGTAGAAGCAAGTTCATCAAATGAAGAAATGGGTATATGGACCTTATGAATCTTAAATATTATAAACTTAAGTGCAGGCATTTTGTGGTAGATGCCTTGCATGGAAGGGCGATGGCAGCGGATGTGCTCTGCTGACATTAGCAACTGAGAATACTAAAGCTCCATCAATGTATAGCGGCGTGGTCTCCTCTCTGCTGCTACTTAGTCAATCTCCTTAGCATTGCAGACCTTAAGGGAGGTCATTGTCCTGGCACCATGTAGCCACGTCTCTTTCCTCTGTGTATTTGGTCCTATCGTTGTTAATATGACCCAGAATGGTGGTGTCGTCCCCAAACTTAAGTATGACATTGGAGCTGTGAGTGGCCACTTAATCATTCATGGACAAGGAGTACAGTTGGGGAATGAGGACGCAGCCCTGAGGTGCTCCGTTGCTGACGGTCAGTGCAGAGGAGGTGAGGTTCCCAATTCTCACCACCAGACTGCTACTCGTCAGGAAGCCCAGTATCCAGTTGCGAAGGGAGGTGTTGAGTCCCATGGTCCTGAGTTTGGGAACGGAATTAGCGGGCACTATAGTGTTGAATGCTGAGCTGTAGTCCACAAATGGCATCCTCCCATGTGGACCCTTTACCAGGTGAGAGAGGCCGGTGTGTGTAGTCAGTGCGATGGCCCGCCATAGATCTGTTGGGCCGGTACGCTAAGTTCCGCACCACATACCGTAGTCTTTTGTATTCATCCATTTCTCAGTCAGCTGCAAATCATCTGCCGGCCTGTGGTCTAGAAGCAGTCCTGGAGGGTGATAATGGATTCCTCACTCCAGCCTGAAAAACCGGTTCTTCCTCTTTTAGTCGTTGTTGGTAGATTAGAAGGAGAAGAATGGCGGTGAGATCTGCTTTACCAAATGCAGGGTGGGGGAGGGGTTTGTTGCTGTTCTGTATTTGTGAATAACAGATAGGAAAGGTAATGTGCTAATGGTATTTCACACAGCTTTCCTCATTAGCTCAACTAAAGTCTCCGACAACAATAAAAGCTGCCTCATGGTGAGTGTCCTTTAGTCCAGTTATTATTCTGTATAGGTCCTCTACAGTGCACGTCTTATCTGCCCACAGGGCTATGTAGACTGCCGTGATTGTAGCTGAGCTAAATTCCCCAGATCGTTCATTTAGGATATTAACCCTTTTTTCCTTCAACACTGAATAAATTAAATCAATGCAATTAAGACAAAAATATTAAATCAATAAAAACAAATTGGAAATTGTAATAGATGAAAATGTATACAGATTTTATATCTACTATTAGGTCCTCTGAGGGCTATGAGGACCCCGACGGTTCACCACTGGTATTCTCTAGGAGAAACATTCACACACAAATAAGTCTCCCATCATATTTACCAGATTATGCTGAATACGACAAGCACTCAAACCATACTTTGTTTGAAGAAACATCTCTCTTCTCTCACTTTGGTTGAAGATACTTCTCCTGTGAAGTTTCTTCACCGTTTTTGTAATACTATTCATTTTCCACTTCCGACCCCCGCCTGTTCCTCCTCCTCTCCCCTTTGACTCTCCTCCCCTGGACACCACCACTTTCCAGTGACTGCCTCCGCCTGTTCCTCCTCCTCTCCCCTTTGACACTCCTCCCCTGGACACCACCACTTTCCAGTGACTGCCTCTGCCTGTTCCTCCTCCTCTCCCCTTTGACTCTCCTCCCCTGGACACCACCACTTTCCAGTGACTGCCTCCGCCTGTTCCTCCTCCTCTCCCCTTTGACACTCCTCCCCTGGACACCAGCACTCTCTCATGACTGTCTGCCTGTTCCTCTGTGTCTGGTTGTTAGCGCATATTAGAAAATCTGTCAATCACTCTACATAGGCCCATTTTACCCAGAAGCCCTCTTATCTCTTGCTTTGTGAATACCTGAGCTCACCTCCCCTGTCCTCCTTCATCTCTCCCATTACCCATGACACCTCTACTTGTCAGGATCCCACCCTGTGTCTTGCCTTTGTGATTCTTTCGAGCGGTTTTCTCCTGCTTCTGTCAGGTGTGGCCCACTGTTTCCTGTCCTGCTGTCCTTTAACCCTGGAGACCCCCATGCATGTGCCTTTA
Source organism: Novumbra hubbsi (assembly GCA_016801125.1). Taxonomy (NCBI): domain Eukaryota; kingdom Metazoa; phylum Chordata; class Actinopteri; order Esociformes; family Umbridae; genus Novumbra; species Novumbra hubbsi. Next base: position 18,733 of record JACXGK010008285.1, read on the forward strand.
TAACCCCGGAGACCCCCGTGCATGTGCCTTTATAACCCCGGAGACCCCCGTGCATGTGCCTTTATAGCCCCGGAGACCCCCGTGCATGTGCCTTTATAACCCTGGAGACCCCCGTGCATGTGCCTTTATAACCCTGGAGACCCCCGTGCATGTGCCTTTATAACCCTGGAGACCCCCGTGCATGTGCCTTTATAACCCTGGAGACCCCGTTGCATGTGCCTTTTAAACTCTTTCCATCCTCTCTCCTTGTGTCACTCTGTTACAAGGAAACGGATTGAGGAAAAACTCCTTCTTCCCGTGTTGTATCAGGGATATCACATGACAGCTTTCGCCTGTGTCCCTGTCTCAACTGTCTCATGAACAATGCACTCTTTCTTTCCTTACTGTCCAGCTCTGGCCAAGGACAGTGTTTTTTTTAGTAGATTTGCTTCCTGGTTTCCCTACTATATGTAGAACCACCACCCAAGACACACACACACACACACACACCCACACCCTTGTAATCATTAGCCAGACTGAATTCTAGACTCCAAGTATGAGTCGTTACACTTTCTAAATCCTATTGGCTGCATTTTGGTACCTCATTCAAGCGAGCCATGTGAAGTGCTGCTTAATGCTAGGTGGAGTAACCGCAGGTGTGTTCATACCGTCCCTTGGTGCAGGACAACCTGAAGGCACACAAACAGAAACAGTAACCGACTGAATAAAAAGCGCCATTACAAAGTGTTTCTTAAAGCAGGCTATCCTCCGATCCACCACCCCCCCGTCACCCCGCGTCACCCCGTGCCAAGCTGTGGATATGTGGCACATGTAGAACCGTATCCAGTGTGTCGTAAGAACATGTACTTGACTGCTTCCCGTGTGCAGGTGCCCAGTCTATGTGAGGACCTGCTCTCTTCGGTGGACCAGCCTCTAAAGATCGCCCGTGACAAGGTGGTGGGGAAAGACTACCTGCTCTGTGACTACAACCGAGACGGCGACTCCTACAGGTAAGACCCACAGCCCTCGCTATTTCCTACCCAGAAATCCCTCTGGTTACATGGCCGTTTTAAACGTGTTGTCGTCAGGCCGGGAAAGATACTGCACGCGGCGACAAACCTTTCGAGGGTTCTTGTTTGTCAGATCTCCGTGGAGTAATAAGTATGAGCCTCCCATTGACGATGGAGCCATGCCCTCCGCCCGCCTGCGCAAGCTGGAGGTGGAAGCCAACAATGCCTTCGACCAGTACAGAGACCTGTGAGTACCGCCGGTGTCGTCTCCACACCTACATACCGTGGAGTCAGCCAAGCCGAGTGTCAGCTGCAGGGACTTTGAGTGGAGACGTTAGGCGTCGTTAGAACAATCTCACTGTTTTTACACTAAACCGGTCCGATTCGATCCTCCATTCTGATTGGCTTAAACAGCGTTCCCGCTGTCTGTGTATCTAATGATTTTTCACAAAAAAAATACCGTCGTACAGGTACTTTGAGGGCGGGGTTTCCTCTGTGTACCTGTGGGACTTGGATCACGGCTTTGCTGGGGTCATCCTCATCAAGAAGGCCGGAGACGGATCCAAGAAGATCAAAGGGTGCTGGGACTCCATCCATGTGGTGGAGGTGCAGGAGAAGTCCAGTGGACGGACCGCCCACTACAAACTGACCTCCACTGTCATGCTGTGGCTCCAGACCACCAAGACCGGCTCCGGAACCATGAACCTCGGGGGCAGTCTGACCAGACAGGTACTGTGTGTGTGTGTGTGTGTGTGTGGGCATGAACCTCAGGGGCAGTCTGTCTAGACAGGTACACAACTACAGTGTGTGTGTGGGCATGAACCTCGGGGGCAGTCTGACCAGACAGGTACACAACTGATGTGTGTGTGTGGGCATGAACCTCAGGGGCAGTCTGACCAGACAGGTACACAACAACAGTGTGTGTGTGGGCATGAACCTCAGGGGCAGTCTGACCAGACAGGTACACAACAGCAGTGTGTGTGTGGGCATGAACCTCGGGGGCAGTCTGACCAGACAGGTACACAACAACAGTGTGTGTGTGGGCATGAACCTCAGGGGGAGTTTGACCAGACTGGTACACAACTGCTGTGTGTGTGTGTGTGTGTGGGCATGAACCTCAGGGGGAGTTTGACCAGACTGGTACACAACTGCTGTGTGTGTGTGTGTGTGTGTGTGTGTGTGTGGGCAGGGCCCTAATGTGCCACAAAATATAAAAGTTTGATGCCATTTATATTGAGTCCGTCTGCTCCAATCAGAAATCGGTGGCAAATCGAAATCTTAACATTTATGTCTATGGTGCCTTAATTTTGATACAAATGCATCATCGTTTGACTGGAAATCTCACTACAGTCAGTGTGTAACATTTAAAGCTGGAATGGTTAGGAGCAGTGGCTAGTCCTCAGTGGCTAGTCCTCAGTGGCTAGTCCTCAGTGGCTAGTCCTCAGTGGCTAGTCCTCAGTGGCTAGTCCTCAGTGGCTAGTCCTCAGTGGCTAGTCCTCAGTGGCTAGTCCTCAGTGGCTAGTCCTCGCGTTTCCCATGGGAGTTCTATGCACATTTTAAATGGTTTTAAAAAGTATACATATTATCAAAAGGCACATTATTTCAGATCGCTCTGCCAAGTTTGAAATTTTTAACTTCAGCGTTGTCTTAAATCTTGTCTATTTTTGACATTATGCATCTCAATTAGATATATTTAAAAAACAGTGTAGTGACCAATCATTTCTCAGTTTACTTTTGGTTTTGGGATCTGTCTCTTTGTATACTTTTTCAACATTTGTTTTCATTGGACTGTGAAGCACTTTTGTTCCTCTTCCAGATGGAGAAAGATGAGGCTGTTGGAGAGTCTTCCCCACACATCGCCAACATTGGCCGCCTGGTGGAGGTGTGTAGAACTACACCCATGTGAATGCATTACTGCCAACAGTTTCACACACGTGGGGGTTCTAGCTCTTTTATTCCTTACCTGTATTAATGCCCAAATAGTCCAAACAGTTACTGCAAGGGTGGTTTAAGAGGCACTCCAGGACGTCTTTACAACGTTACTCCAGAACTACTTCTGTCATGGTTTTAATGTGTGCTTGAAATCCCAGAGTGCATCTTTACAGAGAAATCACGGCAGTATGTTGATGAGTATGTTGAAAAACATGTGAATGTTTTTCCTTACCTCAGGATATGGAGAATAAGATTCGCTCCACTCTCAATGAGATCTACTTTTCGAAGACCAAGGACATCGTCAATGGCTTGAGGTACATAGTGAGGAATGTTAACATGATTTACTGGGTCTTCCCCTCAAAGAAAAGGGAAAATAGTTTTGCACCTTCATCTTATCAGGTCGGTGCAGAACAATTATGAAAAATAGAAGAACATATTGGTAAATCTGTACTGTCATATTTAATTCACTATAATGTAATAGAAACTGACGTTTTGATTCAAATTGGGTCGACAGTTCAGGTCGACTGGCACATCTGACACCCCTGTCAATCACTGGTACCAAGATAGTCACTACTTCTCCTCATACATCTTTCTGTACCTGGGCTTTGACATTTCTCAACACGGCTGTTTCCTCATTTTGGTTTAGGTGTATATAAACACACGCATCATAGAACTACTTTTTTTGCCTTTGTTCTCCAACCTGGTTTTATTACCATTGTTTATTTCCTTTTCAACCCACTGTCTTCCTGTTCCCCTTTTCATCCTTTCATTCCCTTTCTATTCCTCTGCCTTCTGTTCCTCCATGTCCCTGTCTTCCCCTTTCTCCTCTTCATTCTCCTTGTCCTCCCCTTACTCTGTTCGTGTCCTCCCCTTCCTCCTCTTTCTCCTGCCCTCACCTCTCCACTGGGCACCAGATCTATTGACTCTTTGCCTGATAACCAAAAGTACCGACAGCTCCAGAAGGAGCTGTCTCAGGTCCTCACCCAACGCCAGATCTTCATTGACTAGGGTCAGAGGTATCGTCTGGCATGGTTTGGCCCTTGCGTGTGATTTTGTGTGTTAACCAGCCAGGTACAACCCCAGACATTTTGCCCTGAAAGAACATTTGTTGAAGCCAGGTCAGCTGGGTCAACATTTAATTTCAGACACCTGCATGAGGAAAGTCAATAAGTGAACCTACCCTGCCTTTATACATATCCATGGACCTACCCTGCCTTTATA